>QBDW01001585.1:0-61821 GCA_003261595.1 Maconellicoccus hirsutus
AGTTGTTTGCGCTGGCATTCGCGCGAGCATTTCTATTAAAAGGAAAATACGAGTAATTACGAGATTTCGAAAAACTTTTTCATCAAAAATGAGGTTTTATTTAAATTACGAATATTTATATAACGTAATTCACAAAAAAAAACACATCACCGAATTAAAGTGCTATTTGTATAATTCACATCGTTATCACTTCACGATTAAACCACAATATTGCGCTCGCTATCAAAAAATCTTCCCAAACGTTATTTGCCTTATGTGAACGTCATTTCGTCGACAATTGTTACAATTTCGTTCAAAAATCTCATCATTTAGACAACGCGACGCAATCTTATTACAAAATTTTTACCAAAAATGTAAAATTCTCTGCACGGTTGACTTTTTAACACATCTAAATTCGAGCCCATTTTCAATTTTTTTCTCCCAAGTACTAAATTTGTTATTCCAACAGCGCGAAAAAATTTCCGTCATCTCAAAAAAACCTGATCCAACAAAATATCCAGATTTTTTACAAATTTTCGTAAATCTTCCAAATATCTAAAATGTTCACAATCGATAGATACGTAGGGAAACCTCCACTTGTATCACAATTCCATCACTAGCACCCAAGGAAGTTGCAAAGGCGTTTGGGGGGAGGGGGATCGATGAAAAATTCAACTCATTCAACTTGTAATTCAAAATTCCCAATTTTTCTATTTTTTTTACCTGACAATTACTTTACAATGACACCTCCAACCCTTGCAATCTAACTAAATTTTACGACTTTTTGACAAAATTCACTAATTTTTCTTTACTTTCATAACCTACTTTCAAAATCACTGTTTTTTCACTACTTTCACTACCTATTAGATACCTTGTTCTTTCTATAAAGATTTTAAATAGAAAAAATTGCCCAACGGAACGATGACGAATTTTTTTTTATTTCCATCATAAAAATGTGAAGTTTCTATCAATTTTTGCTTCGCAGCTTCGTTTCCCAACTGATGTTTGAATTTAGCACTTCGTGTTCTTAATTTCACTTAATTCAATTAGCTACTTGATACATACGAGTACAACAGCTTGATTTTCCCAACTGTAGGCGAAGAAAAAACCGAGGGGCAAGCTTCCCCCTCTCTCTGTCGGTCCGTCCGTGTTAGCACCATAAATAATTTCGACTCAATTTCGTTCACCTTCGTAGAAAATTACGAAAAAAAAACCTTCATCGTTTCGAAACCACCAAAGCAACCCAAACATGGCGACGTAATTCGGCGACCAGCTGGCTCGCGTATGTAAGGTGAAATTCCACGTAGCGCATCTTTAATTATACTTCAAATTTAGCGTACTTCGTACTCGCGTATATTCGTACATACGCGCGTATTCATTGTCTATTAATACCTGACACGCCACTAGTGGCCTAATTTCTGCGAATTTTCGCATCAATTTTTCAACCGTTAGTAATCTCGGCGTTTTCGACGAGTAAAATGCATCGTAGATAGTTCGTTGAATTCCTCGAGTACGTTTCCAAATTCTAATTACATCTCACGTCGCAATTAACACGATAATTCGCACGTAAAACGGAAATTAATTTCGACAACGAAACCGCAATTCGATCAACCCACTTGAAAATAGTTCTCGATTAAAGCTTCTAAAAATAGAAATCGATCCGGTAACTTTACCAATTTACTCATCATCGATACACACTTATACACGCACCACTACACCTTCGCCATTATCAACATATCACCGAAAAATTATTCTCCTTTGAAAAAAAAAAATACCATGTTAAATATAGAGCGCTAAAAAAGTAAATAGGTCCGGTAACGACCTCAACCTTAGTCAAATATTAACCGTAAATATTACGCTTTTAGTTTATAACGTTTGTTTAGCCCTGCGTACACACCTAGCTACGTCACGAGCTAAAAAAGGTGACAAAAAATGTCACTTCGCGAGGCAAAAAAAAACACAAACGACTATCGTGTCAATAGCCAGTTACAAAGGCGGCGAAAAAAGCAACGAAAATATTTTTCATTCGAGAAAATATAAAAAAAAGATACGCAAAAAACATCTAAAATTAGCATAACCTAATTTAAGGGTGAAAAACATCGCGCATTTCACAATTCCCGCCATTTAATTACAATTTAGCCCGCATTCGCATATAATGAAATTGGAAAATGAGAAAAAACACCAGCTATGGTAAAATTACACCATATCAATGCTAAAACCAAACCTTATCAAAATTCAAATTACGCCATTATTTTTCCACACAAAGAACAAGCTACTGACGCATCATCACCCAAAAAACAAGACGTAGCGGATAACAACCACCATTAACAGTAATGACCACACGCTGAATCGTCACTGCCTCGTCATCCGAATTTCCTCCTTTGTTAAATCCAATTCTCGTACATTTCCACGAAGATTTACCCAATAACATCGAAAACTCGCTATATTCCAACCGAAACTTTCCTCTCTATGAAAAATAAACACACAGATATGACAAAATATAAAAAAATAAACCGCTCGATCGGTGACATTACGTCGCTTACGGTCGTAAACTTCGTCGCATTTCTCTTCCTAATAAATACGTTCAATTACTCGAAATGAATTGCGATGCCAACGACATAAACAGCCGAAGAAAGATATAAAGAGAAAGAAAACACAAACTCATCCATCGATCATTTTTCGTTCATCTACTCGGCCAACTTCTCGTATTTTTTTCCTTCGCCAATAATCGAATAAATCTTTCGACAGAATTACAAACACTTATGACGTCATCGTTTCAACTTTCGTGGGGTATTTTTTCGTATCGCACACAACTGACTACACCGTTTATCAAGGTGACTCGTACCAGTTACTTTTTCACCACGCGATCCCCTTATTCATCGGGGAATTTTTTTCATCGCTTGAGATTGGACAATCTCGAAATCAAACACAGGCAAAAAAAACACACGTCAATAACGATAAAATAAATCCCTCCCAATTTCCAAAATTTACCTCGAGCCCAGATAAAATTACGACTAAAAATTTTCAAAATTCCAAGTCATCGCGTTGCTTTGCCGTAACAAAGAGGAAAACGATTTCCACTCCGAGGAGATAAGATAACCGACACGTAATTCGCTTCGTCGCGCGCAGACCCACCTCATTCAACCGCGATTAATTCTCGCGTAATTTCGCCTCTTTGGAAACGCGACCAATGAAAAACCACGTCGAAATTTTTCCACCGTTGGCTAAATCCCGAAGATGGCAAACCGCCGTTTTGATGATCCGGACTACATACAAAGATATACCAAAAATCACGGCCATGATTCCGCTTCACCTATTCACCGCGTACAACGTACATCGCCGGCGAATTTACTACACCTGAATATTTTCGCATTACTGAAAGCTATCGCTGATATAATTATTCGCGGCTCAACGATTCGTGAACGGCGAAACAAAAAAATAATCTGATCCGACAGCTCGGCCGGTGCTTCCTTTGGAAACGTATAATCCTATTTTCATACGCTAAAACCTAATTCTTCTTCGCAAATCCAACCACGCTCCTTAGGCTTAATCGTCGAACAAAAACAATTCATCGATCAACCTGGATACACACGAGCGTCGAGTACACACGCGCACACACACGCACACAACCAAACGCCGAATCTCAACTAGTAACCGTCATTATCACATATGATTCATTCCTGGCAACCATCCGGCTAATTAATGGAAAACGCTTGAAACATACGCGAATGCAATTTTCTACGTAATCGTGTACATATTGCGCAATAAATACATAGAAAAAACACTACACTCGTATCGAACATAGTTTCAGGTCGAATGGTGAATACACAACGGCGACGCATCACGACAAATCATCGCACCTGTAGCAACACAACCTCCACCTTACCACCACAAATTGACCAAAAAAATCACAAAAAATTAGAAAAAAATCACCACCACTAAAATATCGATTCACCATCCGCAATCCGCGCACCAAACCCGATTAAAAAGCCGCTTAAAAAACAACCCGAAGAAATAAACGTCGTAAACGCGACAAGCTACCGACTACATTACGATGGTAAAAAACCGGTGACGTTCGTCGGTTGCAACCGACTGCGACCATCACCATTCCGCCGTACTTTGCCCTCCCCCTCACACCCTCCCACCAACACCTTCTCCGTCGCCGAGCTCCGTAACGCGGCAACAGGATCAATCGTTACAGGTAAAACGCCTCGACAGGTAATACACGACAACGGCGGAGGCTATGGCCCAAATGGCGAGAGCAACGAGCATTGCACACAGACAAAATGAAAGGAAATTTGCTCGCTCGATAGGAACCGTCGCTGCTGCCGCCGCCGCCGCTCGCAATCACGACAATAACGTGTGTCTAATATACTTCGAGAAGAACAAAAATACTATTACGGATACGAATCGAGTATGACGACAAAGAAAAGAAAGAACCAATAAAAAACCATCTACAAACAGAGTCAAAATATAACAGAAAATACTAATCGCCGATTAAATTGGGATTCGTTATATGTAAAATTTGCATCAACGATTGAGAAAATGATCGAGTCAAGTGATTTTAGCATACTGAAAAAAATCGTATTTCAAACTAAAGAAGTCCCATCATTTCACATTTTTCACGTTGAATTTACTCTCTAAATGCAAAGTAGCATTCTGGCTCATAAATTGAAGATGAAGATTCATTACCGAATTTTCCTCACTTTCACAACAATAGTACCATCGATTGAACTATTAGCGCTAGTTGCTGAATAGTGATGATAACAAAAACTAGGATTTTATGCATATTTTTTTTTATTCAAAAAATATAGAAAAATAGGCAACTTGGCTAAAATATGTAAAAATTTCAATATGAGTAAGATGTCCCTCAAAAAGATTTTTCAATCTGAAAAATATGAAAGCTGTTAATTTGAAATAAAATCAACCCAGTTACCAAAAAATGCGTTTCCGTTCAAAGAATCTAAAACAAATTAAGAACTAAACATAGAAAAATTCACTTGATAACATTTCAAGTGTTGCGATTTTCCAACATTAAATGTCCTGAAAAATCACGAATTTTGCAAAATTTCTACCAATATGCTAATAAAAGACCAAAAAATACTCAAGTATGCAGGTTTCCCCAGAAAATATGTTAAAACATGCAATTTGGTCTGAAATATGCAAAATGATATTATATTCATTCGACAGGGAAAAATAAACAAAACAAAAATTCCAGCTGTAGTGATAACTTTTCGTCATCAATTTTGACCGAAGAGCAAACAGCGCCCCTCTGTCGATGTTTATAAGAATTACTCTAAATAAAGTTATTTCAATAATCATGAAAAAATATTATTCTTCAACAAAATAAAACAATCTCGTAAAATAGAATAATTGAGAGAGAAGGGGGGAGTGCAGATCAGATCGTAAGTCTTGGCCCCCAAAAAATAAGGCAAAATTAAAAAGAAAAAATATCAACAGGTAGGTCCATAAAGGTACTGCCAATCAGGTCTACGAAGGAGGAAAGAGGGGTATGAGAAATTTGTTCCAAGTGCTTATAAAATGAGTTATTTTTTCGTTCTTTACACAGATTCAATCAAGATGGAACTGTAATCACCTAGGCAAATTCTTAACTTCATCGGAGGCATTTGGAGAATAACGAAGATATGCCTAAAGTGACTCCTCTCAAATCCATTTCACGAAACAACTCAACAAAAATTCAAATTCTTATCTTCGACCACTTCGCGAACATTCGGAATAATTACAGGCAATAAAACCAGAACACCGAGCAAACTGCGGGAAAACGAGCGATAAAACCTCGATGGCCAATTCCATCTTCAATTGCGTTAATCCGCGTCCACATAAATCTTCGTCGTCGATTAAGCGCAATAAAAAAAATTACGCCATGGTAATCATCGCCGCTGATCACGTCGAGTCCTCCTGGACTTGTTAATGCACACGAACGCATAACGGAAAAAACGAGCTATCGCGACCAGAATCTGTTACCGCAGCTGTATGCGATCGAAACCGGAGTAAACGGATTCGATAATTAAACTCGCGAATCGATCTCGTCCGCTAAAAAAATCCTCGTCTTCGCCCGTCTTCCCAGAGCTCGCATCACGTTGAATTTTCGTTAACGCATATATACACACTCACACACTAATATTGTCTTCTCCGACAGGTTACTCGGCCGATACGAACTGAAAATCTTCCACTAATCGCCGCGTGTCTCGCACCGGCAACGTCCGAGAGTCGTTAAATTGACCTCGGAATTTTTTTCTCTTTTCTTCGGATTCTTTCATACGCGTATTACGTATTCTCGAAACATATCACGTGCTCGAGTTTATAATCCAGAAAGCACGGTTGTCGCTTAACCCGATACACATTTCGTATTACACCGGCGTACTCGTTTCGATAATGTATCCGGCTTTTATTACTTTTTCACCGCAGCCGAAGCGAATAAATTCCTTCGTATCTAAAATTAACCCCCTCGAGGCGTGCTACGTTCACTGAACAATTCAAAAATATACGAGTAGTTTCCATTTTGGTGGCGAACACACCGCGAAACTTCGCTTCCACCTGGTGTACCTCGTCTGTAGAATCCTACCAACGCTACTTCCGCGACCGCGTAACACCGAATTCGCACACGGCGACGGGTAATTACCGCCGAGCAAACGTAACAACACCAGACAACCAAGGAGTAACCCATCATGACCAGCTCGACCGAAGAGTGACTCATTCGTAATGCGTACAACTGGATTATGTTTCAACTTCTTTCGCCTCGCTCTTCGGACGCTCGTTCTTTTTCTACAAACCTAATCACACCGCTGGTACAACCGCAACTTTACAACATCGCACATTCCGACAAAATACAAAGCTAGATGGTTATTACGCCGAAAGATGGTCATTATCGTGAACCCAACCGTAACTGATGTCCGCCGAGCTAATTTAATAGCACGTCGCGAAAATCCGCATCTCGAGAGGGGTTTTTCGCACATGGCTCAAAATAGCGCGATATTGTACTCTGCTTTCCTTCGTGTTTGGTTTGTTGTTCTGATGACGAAAACGATTCCATTATTTTTCTCATTGTTTTTGGTCACAAAGTTCATTGTCTTTCTCGAAAACAACCGGTCAAAAGTCTTGACATGGCTAGTGCAACCTCTGTCCGGGTTGGAAAATTATTGATATGACTTCGATGTTATTTTCATGTGGTTTATCCTTCTTAAACATGAATTCGTCATGCGCAGTTTACAGAAATATTCATCACGAAAATAAATGACGGATAAAGTTGAATTCATTATAAGTATGAATCAAACTGAAGCTCAATTACATTAATTACGACATTATTCTGATTAATTGACTCATTGATTCAACATACTGAATCACAATAATTCAACTTCAAATCTTTAATTTGCACGATTTTCTCAATTTCTCACTTTCTAATCGTTTATTCATCAGAAAAAATACGTCATCTGCGACTAACGTGACGAAAAGTAACCAAAAATTACACGAAATATGAAGCGGTCACTTCGGTATTTTCTTCATCAAAGATCAGAAAAATTAATATTTGAAAAATATCATTCCACACAAGTACAATTTGGATTCGTCGCTAAATTTAGAAAAAAATAGGTAAACTTGGCATATTTTCCAAGAACAAAACAACTCCGGTTGACAAACCAGCGCAAACCAATGCTACAAAAATTCACCATCCTCAATAAGAAAATATTTCCCGGAGAATTTTCTTCTCCGCTAGACGCACAGTCAAAATACCACACATCGACGTTTTGTCTTAATAATTGAAATTGAAAATTCTCAAAATTTCACGAATTTTTTCCTCTATTCCTTTTTCGGACGACTACACATAACATGATATCTTTCATAGGGGCACATCTCCGTCGTGTCTTTAAACACAATACTCAACCTACGCATCTTTCGACATGCTGTACAAACCATCCTCGTACATGCGGCATATCGGTCAGAAATTTCCGATAGAAATGAAGGAAAAAGCCCCTAGCATGAAATAATTCGCGAATAAACCTGCTACAAAATTACATTCTTTCGATAACACCAGAAAAAAAAACGCCTCCGCTTTATTCCCTACGATATTAAATTTCACTATTCGAATCACATCGCGTATACCCTTAAAAATACCCATCTACCCAGTCGCCTACATCAAATAAGTCGTCGTCTTCCGAACATTCAATATTTTGAAATATCCGCATCGTCGTAAAAGCAAAAACCTAAACTTAATCCGTTCGTTCGTACGAAGAATAATCCTCGACACTATGTACTCCATACTCTTGAGCAAATACGAGTACCAACCATTCTTGCATCCGGAACCGGAGGTGAAAAATAATATCTAAATATTACTCGTACTAAGTACGTCGGCAAAGGAATTAATTTCAACCCTCATTTTTTGTACATATACCGAGAGTCATCATTTTCAGCTTTAAAATCATATCGCAACTTGTCACATTTCAATCTACAGAATGCCACGAATAGCAGTCGATATCGAAAGGAAAAAAAACTCCGATATAAATCGACCTAATTTGTCGTTATTACAAAATAAACTCCTTTCTGTGGATGCAACATTACGCACTTTAACCGAAATTTCAACCGTACGACTTGCAAATACCGGAAATCTTCATTCGTTTGGAGAATCTCCAAAAACCGTGTCGACAAAACTTCCAAGATGAATTCCTACGTAATAAAAATTTAGCTATACATTTCCTACTCTCTTTAGTTGAATATAAACGAGGAATGAGGTAATGAGGAATCCTTCGTAAAATGTTTCGACGTTTAGGAAAAAAAGTAAAGGAGGAAAAGGAAGGGGGTAAATTTTTAAAAACATTTAATTTTGATACCAACTCGGCAAACAATTAGGAAATTCATTCAAAAAAATCATTAAAAATTCATTTTTCTTCAATTCAACATTTCACAGCTACCTCCATCGTCGCGAAAACCCAAGGAACGATGAATTAACAACCATACAACGATATTGAAAAAAAATCCCAAGGACGTTCATCGATACAAACCTAAACTAAGGGAAAACATGGCAAAATGACCCCATAAAATAATAACGCTAAGGTCGTCGGTGTTGCAACGCGTGAACATCTTCGTTCTTTTCTTTTTCTGTCACCGCGAATATGAAAAATCATCAATCACTTCTGCAAAAAGCTACGCAACGACGTTCGAAATTTCCCAAATCTAAACGCCGATTTTAGTTCGACACGTTGCGCACACCTTGAATTATCGAAACGATGAATTTTTCATATCGTCGTTTCATTCAAATACGCTTCCATTTTCGGACCGGATAACGAAACCGAATGTGTAACGCCCTGAATCGCGAAGACATCGAGGATACGTTAAATACAGCAACATCCTGTCGCATGCCTCGAAAAAATCCCACATTTCGAGGCGTAGGCGAAAATCATTGGTGGCTTCTATTTACTCATTTATACAGATTCGTTTTTACGCGCGACAAAAAAAAGGTTTTTTCGGATTAAATAATTAAAAAGGTCGACGGGTATCTGGACTTGTACGTTAAGCATTATCGACGGAATCAAATACGCCGAAAATTTCCCCCATTTTCCGCCCATTTAACGCACGATAACCGTGTCGAAGAGAAAGTTATAAATAAGAGCGGTAAGCGGACGCGAAAAAAATATACCTATTACAACACCTATTATTTTCGCCACAAAACTTAATCATTTTCCTAGTATATTCGCTCCGATAGTTCGCAAATGGGAATGAATTCCGACGAAGCAGCTGTATTCCGCGATACTGTTGTGTAACGTCGATACGCAAATCAACGCAAAAAAAAAGAAAATCATCAACGTTTGTTATTCGCTCTCTCGAATTATCATTTTCAATTCCGATCGCCGTTTCAAAGAAACGGTGCCGACTGGCAAATTGACCACGCACCATCAAATTTCAAATCACCGGTCGTACCGGGAGTGTCATCGTGTACTGAAGCACATAAATCAACGTGTTTCGTGAAAAAATTACAATATTTTGACAAAATATGGTACATTTTAGCAGATAAGTCGAATAAATGCCAACTATGGCTGTTCAAATTTCAAAAAATACCTCACAAAATATTGATGCTGCAATGAAAATACGATATTTTATTTTAATTTACATAAAAGTATCCATCAATTGAACGACAGACAACCATTGTAAGTTGTAATGGAGCGGAGCAATGATATTTGCGATGTTGGGGAATTGAAGGAAATTGGGATTTTTACAGGTATTCTTCTTGAAATATTGAATACCCTCAGAATGAAACCAACTCGTCGATGGCTACGGTTGCGTAGCCAGAAAAAGGTCGGGGAGGGGGAAGTAGTGTATCAGACTTTGAAAAAAATTTGTGTAACATGTAAAACTGGATAAAGAAATTTTGTGTCCTGGTTGCTTATCAGTATCGGTGTACGTTTTTATAAGGAGGGGGATTTTTAATTTTTTTTCTTTAAATAACAATACATATTTAAATGGGGGGGAGGGGGTTTTAAAATTCGAAAGAATTCGTCACGTGTAGAACCGGATTAAGAAATTTTGTGCCAAAGGTAATTATTAGCAGGCCTTTTTTTGTCATTTCTTTTTAGGGAGAACGCTAATTCTCGAAAGTTGTAAATCCATAATTTTTATATCCTTCCCCCACCAATTGCCACTGTTTCAGTTTTACGGCAATATTTGATATTTTCAAAATTTCCTTTGGGTACATTGTGTGCCCCCATAAAAAAGCCCTAGTTATTAGCCTCGGTGTCAGATTTTTTTCAAGAAGGGGATTTTTTATTTTTTCCTCTTTTAATAACGATATTTAAATTAAAAAAACTGAAAAAAATGATAAAAAATTGCTCGATTTGAGTAAAGACGAACATTTTTTGCATATTCATAATAAAAATATGCTGTTTTCATAATTTTTGAACGGATTCAACAAAGCTACTTTTACAGACTTTATTTGCATATAACCAGCAAACAAAATTTGAACCCAGAAAGAAAGAAAAAGAGGGGGGTTGAAAATAAGCGCATATAGCAGCATCGAACAACTTTTGTCAGAGACTAGACTTTCATGTAGTTTCGTCGAAATTTGACCAGAACAGAAATCATCCAGAGGACAATCGAAAGCTGATGTTGATTTCCATAATTGATTTTTCATCGATTTGTGCTGATTTTCGACATCAAAACAAAAACTTTATTATCGGATTAACACAACTTATTGAAAATTTCCTGATTTTTTCTCGTAAAAAAAAACGCTTTTGAGTACTTTAAAATTAAACATTCATGATCTCACGAAAGTCCAAAAAAGAAGGAAGACCATGAAAAAAGTGAAATCTACCAAAATTTTTATAAATACAATTTTCTTGAAAAAATCTAAATTCATTTATTTACGTACGGTTCTATTTTTAATAATATGATCAAACATTAACATGTAAAAATCAGTCGCATATTTGCGATAACCAAATTTTTTTTTAAATTGTTTACTTTCTATTCCAATGAACAGAAAGTATCTTTTACAAATACAAATGGAAAAAAAACCTCTACCGAAACAAACTCCTTCAATTCATGAAATCGGCAACTATTCCGTACATCGTTCGTATTTATCGAGACAGAACACCGATGATACGATATCTTCGTAATTTCACGAAACACCCTAAACAAAGGATACCGATATGGAAACGTCGATAATAACGTTACACATACGTCACTTCCATCGCTTTAACCTATTACCACGAATACGCGGCGTCGACGACGAATAGAGGAAATTAATACAACTGCGAATTGCAATTAACGTCATACAAATAATCGATGAAAAGTTACCTTTGCAGTTCGCCCGTCGTATTGTGGGACAAGGTTTTCGTTTCGCAGGTGTAAGCGCACCTCACACACCTATAACACTATTTGCGAGCCCTTTTAACCGTTTACGTAATCCTAATCCGATAAGTTACCCGGTCAAACAAGGGGGAAAAAATTACCATTTAAAATTTCATTATTAACCCGCCATGCAAACCTGTTTATACATCTTTCATTATCGTTCGGCGTAATCTATGACGTCATCTATTTCATTTTATCGTTACACATCCAATGTACCCGATTACTCGTCTCTTTCATACTTCATCATCCGACATCTTTTTCCGTTCGCGATGTTTCCCAACTATTAAAATACACGTTACGCAATATTATTTGCACCAATGTCACAAGTGACATTTTCAAACGCCGATACACACGCGCGCACTTTATCTACAACTTTCTTCACATTTCAATTCTCGAATATACCTCCGCAGCTACACACCCATTTCCAACGTCCTTCCTCCCAACTAGTTCAATTTTTAAACAGCTACAATCGTATCGCGATATCGCGACGCGTGTATCACCCGCAAACCACCCACGTACCGTGGATCGATCATTAAACGGAAACTCCACAGGTATCGACGTGGAAAAATTCGCCTCACCGCCGCGCCGACAAATCGGCGACAATTTCGTCGGAAAAATATAACCCGTAAATTTACGACACCTCATTACCTCCTAGAACATGATGTACTTACAATCATCGCCACAGCATTTGTACCAGCTCGAGTAGAAATCGGCAATACCATTCCTACCCGTGCGATTTTACGCAATCCGCCGAAATTCTACACCACGGGAATCCACCGTCGAAATGATTTTCGCACCTGTAATGTCATCTCGCACTTCGAACCATGCTACATATCACATCCGTCACGTACTCGCAACCGACGATTACGCCACACGACACGCGTAATCTCCGCGCTCGACGTCGCTCACGCGACAATCCGTACCTCGGTACATCAAAAAGCCGCCGAAAAAAACAAACCAAAAATGCGAAAAGTTTCGACAAAAAATACTCGAAAATTACACAAACACATTCATATCGTAAAATTCACTCGTGTGTTTTCGTCATTTTTCACGGTTCACCTACTTCCTCACTCGACACGCCATACGCCCGCATCACTCGAGAGAGAAAAAAAATCGCGGAAACGACGAACGTCGAACTTTTCGAGTACTTAGATAACTGATACGAAACCGTTCTCGTCGACCGAAATACATCGAATCGACTGGAAAAGGCCAAAATCTACGCTACCCGAGTCAACAAGAAAAGCCTTTTTGCGCGCGCTCGACGATCAATATTAATGAAGGTTGCTGCTCCTAAAGCATACAGAGAACTACTTCAAAGCGCACTCAAAAGCGCACAAAGCGCTTAAGAATGGCCATATTCGTTCGAAAATCGTTTTCATCTCTCGTCGACGCCGTAACCGAAAAAAAACCGACCTGAGCTTTCGTATACCTTTACAACACACCGCACAAAGAAAACCTCCCACGATGGTCAATTGGAAAACAACTGTAACGAGCCACCTTATAACCGAGTTCGTGTATTTCGCAGCGAGAAAAAAAAAACTACGAAGTACGATTTCCGCGTTGGGTCCTTCTTTCGTTATATTTGTTTTTGTAATTTACTTTAACGTCACGAATATACGATTTTATAAAAAATCAACTATTAATAATTACATCAGTACTTAAGACGAGAAAAAATTCGAGTAAAAAAACTACGTACTTAATGAATCGAATAGAAAACAATCACGTTGTCATAATTATTTGTCACAAACGTCGACGATACATGTTCGATGATGAAAGAAATTCTTCGATGGAGTTTGATAACGAACTTGACACAAAATGTGGCAATTTTTATCAACACAAATAATATTTACGAAAAAAAAAACAAGGCTTCGATGCTCGCTTTCGCTACTCCATAAAATTGCGACTTGCTTTCAACAAATAATTTAAAATAACCACCAAATAAATTCTTCGCAAAGCATATTCCACTTGGAATGGCAACTTATTCCACAAATATCAATTCTTTACGCTACGAACTTCTCAAACTCAATATACGCGATTTACTACCCTCGACCATTTAAAACATCGATATTCCAAAGTAACGATCCGATAAAAAAGAAAAACAAGTTTCGGCGCAAATAAAACCCAAGATACGTAAATTCATTATTTACAACGCGCACGTCGCGTCGTCAGTCGTCACGCCACGATTTTCCGAAGCTGACGCTGCCGCCTCCACCGCGTCGCCACCCCAAACTACTAATTTAATTATCAAACGTGGAAAAACTAACCTAACCTACTTTTCCAACGAGCGCTATCTTTGAAATTCGAGCTTCGTTCGCGCTAGTTCACTGGTCCACGTCGACCGAGCTTTTCCCTATTTTTATTTCCGCCTCGAATTTCTCTCCGCAACTCGTCCATTATTTTCCGCGAACTTCCATTGTTCGAGTCGTCGTTTTTTTTTACAACGCTACATACAACACATTCTTCGCATCGCTTTGGTCATGTTGACGAATTCCATTAAACGACCATTTATTTCGAAACGATCGCGAGGAAAGTTCCATCGAAATTTCCTACATTTGTTTACTCGATGACGAATAGAAGATACCTCGCTTTTATCGAGTACCGAACACCGATCGATTGAAGCGATCGCAAAACAAGATACAACCGTTAGCCACAGCAGTTGTCTTAATACGGGATACGGCACAAAGTACACAAAGTAGCCACTAGCCACCTCTTAACCACCGGCCCACCACCAGAATCACTTTATAATCAGATAACTACCGAGTAGTACCGTCGACAAGATAGCAGCACGTTCTAGAGTAGTTTTATCACTCGTTCGAGAAACACCGTCTGGAAATCATGTATCGCAAAATTTTCGCCGATAAATTGAGTTATGTCCACGCGTGTGCACCATCTACCATAACACTTTCAAAATTTCAATTTACCTCGAAATTTTTCGTTTTCAAAATTCGTTGAATATTTTCACAAAACATTTTCTCATCTGTTTATAAAAATTTCGTGGCAGGTAAACATGTATGTATAAAAATCTACGTTATTTGATGCCTTTTTGCAAAGAAGTCCCTTTCGTGTTCTTTTGATAGAAGCCCAATCACCGCTTAATTTCCTTTACAAAGGAAAAATTTCATCGATTTTAGTTAGGTCACCTGAGTAAAAAAGTATGTTTTCACGTCTAAATTACCTCAGATTTGTGAAGTATCGCCCATTGAGGGCGTGGGTTTTATGGTGGGGGGGGGGGGAATTTAGATTTTACAATGACATATTGGTTTTGATACCTTCGAAAAGAGGTGGTTACGTATTAGTTTCGTATATACGATTTTCAGTCCGGTAAACGAATTTTTTTTCGAGCAATCGCTTCTTCCTCACTACGTTTTACACAAATTTTCGAAAACTCTTCTCATACTTCACACACCCCCCTCCCCCATCAGATGTCAAATTTCAGATTTAAAAAAAATTCAATTAAAATTATTAAAAAAATAACAAAATAATGTATATATATATTACATCACAAATTCCCACAGTGCTGCCGATTCATAAAAAATAACCAGTCACTTGTCAAACATGAATAATTTTGGCATAATTCAAAAAAAATGTTTCGCGTCTCTGGTTTTTTTTTCATTTTTGCACTAATTATTGACAAAATTCACTGTACTTTTATAACCTATTTCTAAAACCACTAATTTTTCACTACTTTAGTAATTTCGCTACCAGATAAATACCCTGAATTTTTTCCGGTCGATTAAAATGACGATGAAAAATTTTCTAAGCGAATTGATTTTTTCAAGTAAAAGCATAAATGATTCGGAGAAAAATAAATTTCCACCCAAAAGATTTTCGACGTCTTGAATATGAAAAAGAATTGAAGAAAACTCCGAGATAAATTATTTAAACCGAATTACTTCTCTCACGAACCAACCTCTAATTAGTACATTCGCAGCTCCAATGTAATTTATCATCATCGATTTGTATTCTACTCTTATTGTCTCCCATTGAAAAATTTTTTCACCAAGTACACTACTTAATTAACCCGACAGCAGAACGATTGTTTGTTTACAAATGTAAAACAATTAGAAACGCGTTACGAAGATTAGCGTAAATACTTTCAAAATGAAGGTTTCAAATTTATTTATATTTCAATATACCTACGCAGTACGCATTCTATACAAAAACAAAAACGAAAAAAATAACCAAAATAAATAACGTTATTTTTCAATTACAAATCTTTCAAACCAAAATCTCCCATGTTTATTTACACCTTCCTGATCACATCAAAGACATCCTCGAACGATATTCCTCATCCGCAAACTCTCAAACTCACCTCCATACTGGTAATACAATTACACAAACAAGAAAACCTCATTATCCTCACGAAGAATACACCTAGGCCTCGAACTGAATAAATCAACGGTCGCGAAATGAATTACGAAAACAACCTAGAAATAAATATTCATGCACAAAACATCGTTTTTTTCCAGCCACACAAATCTTACTCGCGTACACAGCACAATAAAATCATTACGAAATGGCGGAATACACTTTATTAAATGCGTTTCGTTTACGCAAACCTCTGCATATATCAAACGTTTAAATAATTTGTTTCAATATGCTATTAATTATATATTCAACAAAAACATAAAGAAGAAGAAAAACGCACAATAATTTAACGATTATTTCCAACGAGTTGACGTACCAGCCAACCTGCTTCATTTGTCCATGAAATCGTTAATTACGTAATTTCAACGTCGTCGGTCAATAAAAAGATAAAATTTATTTTTTTCAAATTGATACGTATCACGCTTCGAATAATATTACAGTTCTTCGACAATTGCTGTTTTCGAATTACCACATACTCTATATAGGGCGACCTATTAGTAAAAATATGCATTTTTTTGCTTCAACGCAAAACACATCGTATTCGCGTCTAACCGCGCCCAAACAAAACGCGAAATCATTAAACACACTATTATGCTCATTCATTAAACAGCGACAGTCAAAATGTCGACCAAGTTCAACGCGGAAAGTATCGAGTTATTTGAAACGAACCGCCGAAATAAAAAATCAACGACAAAATTGACAAATAACATATTTAATCAAAACGACGCGCCGCTAAAGGCGATAAACAGAAATTAATCTTAGTTAAAATGACGCGACGCAATTTTTTTCGATATGCGAAAGACGTCGCGTTTACCCAGAACTAACCGCAACTATTTTTTTTTTTCATAAAATCCGAAATATACGTCATTCTTTAAAACACCCGCATATTTTTAGCCGATATTATAATTTCTTACCATAAACCCCTTAACAAACGTCTTCTCAAAAGGCTCCGTTCGATACACAATTATACGATTGAATTCTAAAATACCCGAGTCCGCTTATTTAGTATCGATTACGTGTAATAATATTTCGTTTAAAACGCTCATTTTACCCAACGACCTTTTTTTCTCTCCTTCTACGTATTCTCCGCCGCTATACACCACACGATAAACTACATCGAGTTCAACGGCCTCGACTTCCATGTTTAAATGATACAAAAAACACGGCCAAGTATGTATTATTACTAGTACACACTCCACCTGAAGCGAACCATATAATCACCATAATCTGCGCCTTTAAACAATACAACATAAATAAAATTGATTTTACGAGTACACGCGACTCGACGGGCGCTTTTCAACATTTTCCCGCATTTTTCTCCGATTACCCTTCAACTTGACGATGAACCGTGCATACGATGTAATTTGCGTGGCAGAAAAAAACGCATCAAATACATTGAAAATTTACTCAGTCACCAATTTCTCACTTGGTTCATAAACAAAGAGCGAGTTTCGCCGTTGGAATGTGCGTTTCAGCTAATTCGTTTGAATTTTACTGGCAAAGCTACTCGAGTCTAGAAATACCGACGTGTATCGTCCGACGCAAAAGTATATTAAATTTCAACGCCTTCTGTGCCAAAGGAAACGAATAACGTGAAGAGTCGTTGACATTTAAAAATTAAAGTTCATTATTTGATGGAAATTTTCTCAAGTAAGTAGTAATCGAGGAACACGTGTTTTGATGACAAATCACATGAACAAGACTTACTTGACGAATGACTCTGAAGGGCTCTTCAGACCAACCCATTGGGGCAGCCGGGATTTTGCTAAGGGGGCAAAGCTTTAAAAAAGTGGAGGTGAAAATTCCATTTCAGCCACTCCAAAACTTGGTATTTTATATTTGGGATGTTTTTATTGTATTTAATGGATATTACTGTGCGCGTATTTTATTCCGAGTAAAATGAACAAAAATGGAATGCATCGCGTAATTTTTCCTTCGTTATTCTTACTCCGCCAAAAGTTCAACGCAATTTCACTTCACTAAAGACATCGTACCTCGAAACCAAAAGCAGATATCGAGATGAGATTTGCAGCATTTTGTCGCTGAAGGATGAGGAAATAGTTCATAGATTTACACTTAGGCTCTTTGATGCGTTCTTCTACCCTCCAGAGGGCGCTGAATACAAAACCCCATAAAAATACGAACAACTTTTAAAAACACGCAATATAAATATAAAATTTTGCGATTTTTTCTGAACCCAAGGGAACCATTGCCCCATTGCCCGCTCGGCTACGTCACGTAGACAACCCACCCTTAACACTGCGAATCAAAATTTCCCCAAAATTTCACATCGAAGTAGCGAAAATCACCGCACGAACTTCAAACATCACCTGTAATTAATTTCGAAAGACACACATCCGGAAGTATCCGCTCGTCGAGTAAACCGCGCGTAAAAACCACGTATCAGCCTCGAGACTCGACGAACCGATGTTTCGGTAATTAATTGAATTCCTAACCACAACGAGTTCGATTTCTCGTAATTTAAAAATCACCTCGATAATTCAGCTTTAACCGGGATTCGCGTGAAACTCCACCTACTCGAGTACACCCCACCAAAGGCAAATTCTCACGAAACAAACACAAATTAATTTACCTGTATCAGTACGATTCTAGTAGGAGCTTGGGTAGCGGCCTGTTGTGCCCTCCGAGCACTGGCCACCGTCGTCGTATGCCTCTGCGGCTGCCGATTCCGCGACTGGTGCGCGCCGCCGGAACCGGAAGTTTTTGTTTGTTTTTGACTAGAAGCGGCAGCGGTGGGAGGCGATGGTTTGGGCGTGGACGCGGCGGATGTCTGCGAGGGGGTTTTCTTGCGGAATATCGACAACCACCCCCACGTCGGCTTCGTCTCGCTTTTCGTCGACTTCTTCTTCGACTGCGCCGGATAGGCGCCCTCCAGCGAGTTGTTGCGACGCGGCGGCAGGGCATCTTTGATTTTCATGGTTTTACCTTCGGCCGCCGTTATCGTCTTCGAATTGGCCGAATCGTCTGAATCACGATCCTCTGGTAACTCTAAATGCATCGGCTTGAAATCCAACTTTTTCAATTGCGATTCCACCATCGTCAATTCGTTCAGTCGACTTTCAAACATCGGTACGCGATTCCGCGACGCTGCGTTTTCGGGCGGGTCTTCGCTATCACTACTGCCCGCCGTTTCGGCTACCTTTTCAGTCTCGTCGGATTCGAGGGGTATTTGTACGCTGGGCACGATCATGAAACGAGTATTTTTGATCTTTTTCGGTACCGGAGCGTCGGTGGTCGTTTCGGCGCTCTTTACCTCTGCGTCGGTCGGCGTCGCGTCGACGGGCGCGTTCGTCGGGGCGGATTCCTCGACGAGATTTTCATCGGCTTCGATCGCGATTTCGGGTATATCGTCGTTACCGTTGCAGACGGTTTCGACGTCGCCGTTTTCTATGGACGCTGGCGTCGATTCGACCCCATTGGTTGTATCGCCATCGCCGCATTCTTCGTCGTCGGCAGTGCTCACATGTACTATCACCTTATCGGCTTCTTTATCGTTTAGTTTCGTATCCGACACGACTTTACGTAATTTCTCCTCGTCCGCTGTTTCGATTCCATTCGCCATTTCCACCTTAACCGAGCTCACCGAATTACTCAACTTCTCCGGCATATCGATCGTATCGATGGATTCGTCATCTTCACCACCGCTACTGTGACCGCCGCCGTTTTCCTGTTTCTTCGCCTTCGGCTCGTCGTCGTTCATAGCCGACGCGTCACCTTTGTCCGCCGCTTTGATTTTATTCGGCGGATTCTTCGCCCAGCTCGTCGATTTCCACACGTCGTCCCACGTTTTCAACGTTAAACGAAACCGCGACTCCATAATCGACCGTCTGCTGCGAACGGTCACCAAAGGCGTGCCGGTAGCTTTCTCCACAATAATGGCCTTCTTGACCGTTTTCGCCTCTTTGTCTGCACCGCCGTTGGTATCTTTGCCTTCAACTGCGCTCTCGGCGGCGACGTTGTTTAACGCTAAATCTTCGATTTTAGCGATCAGCTTGACTGGAACGTCCGTAGATTTATGTTCTTCTTCTTTAGTAGCCATTGCGCTCGTATACGAAAAATTCGCCGTATCTAACCGCATTCACATAATTAATACACCGATCGCGAAATGCGTTTACGTTAACGTCGCAAACACTTCAACATTTATCTATCGATAACGAAATAAACACCGTCAGTACCGTACGCTTAAACCAGTATCGAAGTTCTGAACACGTTACGCGCTAAAATCTGCAAAAAATACCAAAAAAACATTGTTTTCCCTGCGGTACCGGAGAATAGTCGAAATACACGAAACCTCACGTTGGTACTTGATAATTAACCGAACACCTCAAACTATCTTGTTTTTTCAACGCCAATTGCTATAAATTAATCAAGGTCACGCTGGATGTCGAGAAAAACAAGGTCAAAGTGCAGATCTCCTTAACCAGGCGAATTTCGTCACTCCGCGACGACAAACCAACTCGAATATTTCCTCACAACTCCTCGAGCGGCCCAAAGAAACTATTCTTAGCTACGTGAACTGTATTCAAACATCTTCTAGGCCACGTTAGAAATTAATTCTCAAAACGCGTTCGTCCTCCGCCACGTACTGCGCCGCGGACGTGAATCATTGTCGAAACCTAAGGCTCGATAAAAATTCAAAAAAATAAATTTCAACATCGATATATCCGCAACGCATTAGCTCCTTTATCCGCACCGAATACGTTCACGTTCGTCCATTATGCCATCGTTACGCACAACCACTTCACCTTTTCCAAGGCGGCTTCCACAATGAAGCGCCGAATCGCCATCTCTACATATACAAAAGCTCGTACGCTTGCCAAATGAACAATACCGCCATCGCGATTCGCTAAATTACCAAGCACTTTGTGTACATGACGCAGATACTCTAGACATCGTACAAGTCAACTCGCCGAAGCCTTTTTTCTTCTCGGTTCACCACGCCCATTCTGCGCTACATCGCACACACACGATACACTCAAATACTACGCACTTGCATCGCAGTTCAACGTCCACAAAACAAACATAATTACCCATTACTCGGTATCAATCATCGATAACGAGATATGGAAAAATTCGCCGATTTCGTGTCGCAACGTAGGTCTACCTTTTGACCAGCAAAACACGTATGCGTCGAGATACAAACGTCATAACATTGTTTCAATCTCATGGTCGCTACCTAGACACGCTAAATACCGATCCTCGACTGATTCGGTAATGAATGAAGACTACACAGGACGTAATACCGAAACCGAACAGATAAGAATGTTATCATATGGCCTTACTATCATTTTTTCACCTCCATTTGCCCTTTTTTCGCTTACACAGCTCAGCGAGATAATACTTCTCAGTCTCACAGACGATTTGAAGAAAAAAACCTCCAAACAAATCACCAATACTCCGCCTCTAATTCATACTACATTAACCAAAGCTCGTGTATAGATTATATGTAACATTCATCGCACCTTTATCATCACCCCCTGGCTTACTCCCCCCCTCATCAATCGAGTACGTAATTTATTCGCTCAAAATACACATTGAGCCGCTGCCAAATACCGAATATTCGCTTCGAAACAACAGCAATCCTGCCACCGTCGTCGTACTTATCCAGGTATTTCAAATGAAACGCTTCGCAACAATTCGCATACATTCGCGACACCGATTAATTAATCGAATCCACGTAACAATGTTGCCGCGAGAAACGCCAAACCGTACGTCACCTAAGCATGGCAATTTTCGCTTACTTCCAATTCGTAATTTCCAAACGAGCAGCAAAAAAAAAGCGCGCAAAGAAACGCCCCGGGCTTTTCATTATTTTGACACGACATTGGTGTGACGTCAAAACACACAAGTTGATTATAATTATCAATTAATAATAAATTGCTCGGCCTCTTGAACATGTGTCTGAACAAACTCATTAACACAAGCACACACCAACGTACGCCTCGTATCGCTTGATAATTCATTCGTACATTCGTACACGATGTGTTACGCCTGAGAAGAATCATTAACGCGTCAAGGTACGTAAACAAAATTCGCCACAATTAAATTTGCCAATAACCTACAAAACTCGAGTTGTCGTGACCGCAACAGGAAGAAAAAAAATCGTCTATTACAAATCCGCATATAATAAATCGACAAATTCCGCGAAATATTAAAACCACCATACACCGCTACTTTTCTGCTTTATTTCCCAAACAAACAAAAAATCATCAACATCGATCACTCTCACGCAATCTCCCACCGAAAACCCTTCCGCGTAATAATTCCGCTCGTCAAATACGTTTTCCTGCTTTTCGAAACATCCGAAAATTATAATAAATAAAGGGATAAATTAACGTTTAAAACTTCGTAAACCAATTCCGACGAAATGATTATTCATATTCGCGGAAAATTTCCCAAATATTTCTAAACTTGGTACGTTCGCACCTCGTAGCAACGAAAATGAAATTAAGAAACAGACTATTAGAAATTTCGGAATATTTAAATCGAAAATATTTTCTTATTGCGTATAATTTTCGTAATTTTCACGCGTATTTTACTTCGTTTTACATGAAAAAAACCAAATACCTGTTACGGAACGATTACCGTATGAAATTCGTTCGAATACGTCTCGTAATACGTCGTAACGTCGTAATGTTGAATAATACACGCGTGATTTGACGATAACCACGTATATTTCCGATGAATATTTCAAAACGAACTTGGAAATTTTTCTCGCTCGATATTTCGCGTCACGAAATGAAATTTTAATACGCGTTCGGTGTTCAATTACTACTTAAAACTTTTGGCAATAATTTTTAATTCATGAAACGCGACCCAACGCCGAACTCTGTACACGAATCTTCGCCGATAACTCCTCACTTCGACGCTATATCGTCATTTTTCCACCATTCAGACCTATCAAATGCGCAAAAGTTCTGCAACCCGTACATCCAAAAATAAACCCAGCCAGATACCATTTTCGAAAGCTTTTTTCCCCGGTTGCCGGCTAATTACAGAATTAAACAGCGTTTTGCTCGATCTTTCGCTCATTTTTCTCCACCAACAGGTATCACATCTCGCATCGTTGATTTTCTAAATTAACACCGACGTTTATTAAACACCGAGATGTTTTCCACCGAATATCGTTTTATCCTTTGCCGAAAGATGAAAAAAAAAACCAAGCCAAAAATACATCCTGTCGTCACATCTTCCTACATTAATTTACATACATATACGAACCAACGAACGTTCATCGTTGGCCCGATATTTTCCAACTATCGAGAGACCCAAGTTTACTTTCCTCGTTGAATTTTTACTCATCGTGAAATATTATTTACAACGTAACCAAAACACCAACTTTTCAACTAATGCCAAAAAGTTTGCTAATTACATTAACAAGAACGCGATTCTTTTCGCGATAAACTACTTGAAATTAACAAAACAAACATCGTTGGCTAATCAATAACCAAGACGTTCCGATCGCTCAACCAAGGTCTCGCACGATACGCACGCACAACGCGAACATATCGACGATACCGCGACATTTACCAACGGAATCGTGAAAAGGTCGAGCAAAACGAATCACCTCGAATTAAAACACAAATTTCGTTAATCACCCTCCTTTTTATCGCTCAGCCTTGCCACGACCCGCGAATCATTACCGTATACCCACGAACGCTCTCTCATTCGTCGTTTACTTCGAAAAAAAAAAAAAAGCGTTTAAAACTACGTAATCGAGTAATCGATTTCCAAATAAAAATGATAACTAAATTAACGCGAAATAATCGTTGCAAGTACGATTAGATAAAAATTTTCGACACGTTTGCCAACCTCCAATTCTTGAGATTATGAAATTCGTCGTATCGTATACATAATTTGAAAACTTGTGTCTAGCCGGACCCCACATTCGTAAATTGTTCTTTTTTTACAAGTTTATTCGGAGTACTTCGGCTACTTTCGGAAGTACTTCAAATGTATTATAGTACTAGAAGGGGGTTATCTTGTTAGCTCTATAATAGTCGAGGAGTCCGTGTAGAAGGGAACGGCTCCCCCCTCGCTTATTTAACGGGACAGATTTTTTTTTGAAGAGAGAGTCCTGGAGAACATATTAAAGTAAAAATCAGAAAAATAAAGTAGGAGCAAATTACAAAATGGCGGTCATTTTGATTAAAAGTTGAGCAAAGTGGCTTCGGAAGGGGGGGGGTCCAAAAAATTGACAATAACTAAAAATGTTTCCTATAAAATTTTCTACATATTGAGTTATCAACATTACTCAAATAGAACATAACGTTGACGAAAAAAACGCGAGTAAACTTTGCCACACATTTTTGCTCCATATTTCACAAAAACGTGTGATTTTTCACTTTTTAGCTCGTAGCTCAAGATGTAATACGTTTACGATAGAAATGGTAATAATTAAAAATGTTCCTCATCAAATTAACATAGCAACGGTTTTCACATAGCGCAACACTGGCCAGAAAAACGTGCTCAAAATCAATTTGAACAGTTTCTTTTACGCTAAATTGGACAATTTGGCCAACTTCACGCGCGGTTTTCTTGTCGGCTTTGAGTTATGTAAAAACCGTTCGTATGATAATTTGTGGGAAATTTGACGAAGAACATTTTCAGTTATCACAATTTTTTTCGTAAACCCACTTTTTCACCCCCTCAAGACCACCTTATGAAACATCGCTCATCTGTCAACCAAAAAGGCCGCCATTTTGTAAATTGGCCCCATTTTATTTTTTGGATTTTCACTTTAATATGTTCCCTAAGACTCCCTCTTAAAAAAAACAAACATGTACCGTCAAATCGGCAGAGAGTGCCGTTTCCTTCCATGCGGGGTCTCCGACTATGAATTATATTGAAATGAAACTTGATAAAAATTCGTTTTCCAATTGTTACCCATCGCCAAAATCACTTAATTTAAAACCTCCACTCATAATGTTTTCGAACATACCCGAACAGGACTTGTAAAAAAACAGCTTACGAATATGGGGGTCCGACTAGACTCGAGTAAAATACCAGCTCGCGAGTCGAGAGCCGTCATAACATCGCGATACAACGGATTAGCCCCGCTTCCATTGTAATCCGCTCGTGTGTCGACTGTCGAATACGTCGTGTATATCGCACTTGAAAAATTATTCAACGAGCAATAATTACACCGTCACCGCTAATCCCATCGTCGATAAGTTCCCCGACATGCAACTACATTCGCACAATACACATGACGACACGTGACTACTTCGTTCGCGAAATATTACGAAACTTCGAGCCGCAGCCACGTTTTTTCGAGTATGTAAAATTCGCGTTCAATGTCCCCCCACTTTTTCTATTCACCACACGACACGTACAGGAAAATACGATCGCATAAATCAAAAAACCTCATTACAAATAACACACTGGTATTTAACCGAGAAATTACCTCGCAAGGTTAACCCTGTACACTCTTCCAACTCTCCTTTTACACTCCCAACGAACGATATTTCGCCAAAAGCGTCATCCGTCGTAATCACGATAATGAAAAAATATTTCAAAAAAAAAACGACCAAATATAACGACCTATCGTATACGAAAGGTAATAATTATTTGTTCGACGTCAACTTTTTTTTTTTCACTTCCAAGAAATCCTATCGCATACACGGGCAGATGACTAAACGAAATCAATTCGCGTATAAACTTACGTAACCTACGTCACACATCGTAACACATCGTCGAGTTCGATCGTGCCATCCAACACTCGTGCGTTTTATCCGCGATAATTTCGCGTTATCGTATAATCCGCATTTCTCTATCGTCGTTTCGTACTTTCGTCGAATGCCACTTTGCATATCGCATAATAACATTTCGAAACTCCCAAGTTCTCCCCACTCGCAAAGCTCGCGTTGTGCATCGCACATCATCGAATTCCCGCCGCTGCTTACCCTCGGACACTCCACTAACCTACATAATTATTATAATGAATAGAACATAGCGATGCAACTAACCAATAATCCTAACATAAGCATAGCCTACATAATATCACATGAACACCTTCGCACAATATCTTCGTCGCTCTTCCTCATATTCACTCCCGAGTCTATATCAAGTACAAACAGAAGTTTATACGATTTATTTACCAAAGCCAAAACTAAAACTTCTATATCGACTATTCTCCGAATACCAAACAAATTATAATACAAAATACCAACCATTATAACGTTCAAACATCGATATACGCGAAACAACCATTCGACATTTTTCGATTTCTCACTTCCCGAACACAGCCGACCGATCGCTACAGAAAAAAAACGAACGCCCGTGAAACACGGCGCTGAAACGATAATTAAATTCGAATATTTCCTCGATTATTCGCCTTCGCAATTGCTCTGATTAGAGCCCGTATCACTACTCTCGGTCGCACCGAAGCACTACACCTCCGCTCAAGTATCAACCGTACACTACTTTAAAATCGTTATCACAGTAATACCCGACCGCACAGACGTCCAACGTATTAGGCACCGCAGATAACGGGAAAAAAAAACCTTCGACACGCACAATAAAAATCACTGATTACAATCGGTGTATCGATCTCGCACATCGAACGAAGTAATTATTCTAATGTAATCAACGCCGAACATAGTAAACACGAAATTTCCTCAATATCACGAGTACGATATGTACACTGAAATTATTACCTTCGTTACACGAATATAATATCACTAAGTATATTAACTAAAACAGCGTGTAAATTCCGACCACGTTATGATGAATTTTCCAAAGAAAAAACCACGCATCACTCGGGCGATAATTATCGGCGAAAACGTCGCGAATATACGAAATAAAATCCTAAGCTTAATTCTCAAACGACGAGATAACAAGACTAAAAACGTTCAACTAAATAGCGTACGCTTTCGAAAAATTTTTCAAAAGAACACGAGCATTACTGAAAAAATTCCAAGCAATGATAGCATACACACTAAACGCCCGGTACGAACTTGAACAACGTATCTGTATTATGCGGAGTTTGACTAGCGGCCCGTCAAGAGCGCGCGCTATTACAAGGGCTTCACAAAACGTATTGCGATATAATATACACGGTACACTTATACACTGTGTACCGAATATATGAATGTACGCGCCGCGTCGTCGGTAGACCATTATGCCAAAGCGCACGCGCGCGCGCCCAGGCGACTCTATGATGTCATTTATTTACCCGCGCGCGTCTTCGCTTGTCGTAAATATGACGCCACGATTATATTCAATTTCGCGACGTTGCCAAAACGAAACGATTATTGTTCGTCGAATACGCCGAAAATATGCACCAGTACTACGCGATTAATCGAATTACGATATTTGCAATTTTTTTCCCCTTTTTTGTTTCTCATCAAATCCACAAAATTAAATGTAAACGTCGTCGACGATGAAATTGCATAATTTTTCCAAGCGCGAAACAACATGACCTGATAATGTTTTCTTTTCCTTTTATTTCCTATTACTTTCTTTCCTTTTTTTGGCAGCAATTAATTCGCGTGTACTTGTTGGAAAATTATTGTAATTATTTAAATCTGATAATTCGTTACCAGCTCTTTCACAAAGGCTTTTATATTTTCAAGAAATATTTATGCTAAAATTCTTCTAAACTGACCCATATTGAATGTGTAATTATTTCGAATATAATTTTTTTTAATTTAATAAATTTTGCTTTCTTTTAAAAACTGAATTGTGTCAAGTAGTTATTACAACCTCGAAATTGTATATGCATTTTCCAATGGAGCTAGCAAGAAACTATTGGAGCGCTATGCTCTACCTTCTCGTGGGTTCAATAATAAATCGCTAGGAGTCAGAAATTAAAAAATTGTATTTTAATGCAAACGCGAATCCAAAATGAGACCGAATTCGAAGTATTACTCTCATCTGTTTTTACATCGCTCTCAGATTTTTGGTAATTTTAATTTCTTGTGATTTCTCCTTCTTTAACTCATCATTTCAAAATTATATTAGTATTGGTTTCTTTCATTTTTTATTTATAAGTTTGGAAAACTGCTTTAGAAAAACGAACTCGTGCGAAGTTTGTTACTCATACTAGGAGAAATTTAAAATACAAATTATTATTGCCATTGTTCTGGAAATTCCATCAGTTCTGATAATACAACTACATGTGGAAGGTGTGAAGATCGTCAGTAACTTTCCTTTCGAGAGATGAAAATTTTCACTTTAATCTGGGGACATCCGAACCATTCGGAATACTTTGGATATTATCGGATGTAATAGAATATATTACCAATTACGTATAAGTGTTCAGAGTTTTTTAAATAAAAACAAAGTTAAAAAATACAAGTCTGGAGTTTGATAAAATAAAAATAAAAAGAAATTGTTAATAAATAGTTGTATTGTAATATTGTGTATTTTTCAAGTACTTAGTAAGGCTTGGTTTCTAAAAAAAGTAGTCAAAAATAGAAACACGTTTAGTTTTGTAACAAAACCAAACGTATTTTTTATTTTTGACCATTTTTAGTATTTTTATAAGAAACTAAACCAAAATTCGAGTATTTAATTTTTTATTTTTGACTCATATACGTTTTAAAAAACGAACCAAAATGAAAATTCTCATTCGCATTCCACCATCTCCTTTTTTGAATTTCAATTATCAATAAAGTTTATTTCATCGTACCATGTCTTTCACATTATTTTGTTATTAAAAAAACTATTAACACTTTTGGTATATAAATAATACGTATAATACTTATTTGAACTTTGAAGTATTTCCAAAAATATCAGAGATATTTCGAAAAGGACTTGTAAAAAAAATAGTAGTCGAAATTCGGCTGTCCCAAGGAGGCTCAAGTGAAATTTTTTCTCACAAAAAATGGAGTGATGAGCGATTTCAAATTTCCTTAATCTTCATAATTTACTTAAAAAATGAAAAATGTCTAAATGTATACTACCATCAAGAAGTAGGGCACTGACTCAAGAGGCATATGATGTCACTGGAGAATTTACTTTAACCATTCAAGTTGGCTCATGAAACTGAAAATTTTACTTCATCCTAAAAATGTTACATTGCTTCAATTCCCTCCCCCCCCCCGGTCTTTACTTCACACACTAAATATGATGTAAGGGACTTCTGAAGTTTGATAAACCACACTACCATCAAATATCAATCAAAAGGAAGCAATCAAATAGTTAAATTTGATCTCATCGAAGATTCTCATCGATAAGAAAATATATACTTGACAACATTTACGTTATATCGTCGCCACGAATTCGATACCTATAAAAAAACAAACTCGCAATAAAGAAATACTCAAGAAACGGGTGTGAAAGGAAATTTTCGCTATCAATTGTGATGATAACACGAATCTGTGAAAAATTCCACGCGTTACGCAATTAAACTGATAATGTACGTTTGTCAAATACGCGTAAACATCGTCGTACAGAATCGATTCCTACATCGATTTTTACGTCGAATTATCGTCCCGAAACGATTCCCTTTTCAACGTTATTTTTACAACACGACACAGAAAACCAATTTTAATAAGATATTCAAACGGACAAGTACACAAGGGCGTCGTCCCATAAATCGTCTTTTTTTAAAATATACGTTACTTTCGCCGTGAAACGTTCTAAAGCCTACATCGAGTTATACGTCAATGGTCAAATTTGTAGATGCTCAGCGACATTTATCGCGTCTACTAAATTACGTCGGCTTACGTTGGAAATTTTTTATACGAATTTTTACTACGACTCTCGCTCGTACCACGTTTGAAAAGCATTTATTTACTAATACGTCACGACAAAGCTTCGGCGAACAACTCGTCGAATTATCGCTTCCGCATTTTGTTTACTGCACAAAGTGTCAAGGTCATTTCTGTCACTCCGGCTTTTCTGCGCTCCATGAAGAAAAAAAAAAAAACAGTTTTTAACGTCGTGTGTACACGATATCGCTCCAGTTTACTTCGAAATTTTCGATACGATGCACTTCGTAGAGAGTCAGCCCTGTGTTCTCTAAATTGAAAATGTATGTCAGGCGATTACAACGTATACAAGATATGAATATTAAATGATCTTAATTCCGTTGGTAAATATTTGAACGAAAAATGTCGATATACCTTATCTAGTAATTCAATATTTTACAATTTTCACTCATTTTATCATTCGATTTTCACACATTTGCCCTATTCCAGCTCGAAATGTTCAAGTGAGACAAAAATTATTGAGTAATTATTGAAGTCGTCAATTTTTACAAACAAATTCAAGCATAGTTCACGGATTAAATCACTTGTTTTCAATTATGAATATATTAATCAATAATGACTTCAATTATGAAAATTTGGCGCCAAATCAATACCACGTAAATTCTTTTCAAGCAGAAATTGCCGAACAAAGAGAAATAAAAAAAATACTTCTGTTTTTGGCAATGAGAAAAATCAAATTCAAGTACAAATTATGATTCAGGGGTTTCTTCGGAAACGCAAACAGCTCGCAAGGTGAAAATATTCTCCATTAATATCACGCTACGTAAATTCAATAAAGTAGCTTCGTAAGTTCCATTAATTACAAAAAGGATTAAAATCAACGATTGAACACTAAAGATACAAAATCCGCCGCACTCACCCGCATTCTTCTCATTACGTAAGGCTAAACAACGAAATGAATCTTACCTGAAACAGAAAAAAAATTATAAATATAATACACGCGTACAAATGATATTATTTCTACTCTCGAAGTACATCTTCGGCGTGTCATTAAGTGTAACCGAAGTTCTAAATTTTTGCACGACCTTGAACAACCAGTTTTACCGGCTATTGCAAACTATCGGTTTCAAAATGAAAATATTTTCGAATACGTCGCACCTCGTACGTACTCGTAAGAGAAAAATTCTCAAATGACCTTTGCACTGAAAACCGATCGCGCGAAGATTCGTTCACGTGACCTTGAAGAATTCGATTCATTTTACAAATAACCGTTACTCGTATCTCAAAATTACCCGACGAGACATCAAATCGATACAATTTCGACGTTAATATAGGAAAAAAAAGGAGAAAAATTTGTTTTTTCGGGGGATTATAGCGTTCGCTATAACGAAGATTCAACAAAAATGTTAATCCGCCTTAACTACGTTATTCTAATTACATCATTTTCAAATTTCACAAAACGCAGTTCCTATGGTGGCGAATTGCAGCCAGACGATGCTTTCAAAAGAATGTGCAATGCGATTACACGAAACGCTGCGCGTAGCATCGTAAAATGAACTTGAACTTTACAATATTTTCCTATTTGAAATTGCATTTTCATAGCAAGTATCCGCTTGCGTTTGTATGGTTCATAATACGATGAAAGTTGACGTCGCAACGTTCAACGTTTCAAAAGAAATGATTTATCGTTGGTCGTAATACAAAACAAATAAACGTTGGAATATTAAACGAAATTTTCACTTCTTGCATTTATTCCGAGATGCGTTCAAAAAACACTTTATTTTATATTGAATGATTCAAACAGTGTTGCCGACACCCCCCTCTTAAAAAATTTCAAGTGTTTTCACGAAAAAAATCTTGAGATGCCAAGTCAAGCAATATGGGTATCATCTCAAAGAGATTTTTGAACTGGTAACGAGAGATCTACAAAAGCCAAAAAAATCGTAATTATGGTAAAAATGGAAAAAATTAAAAACTTCCTCAAAATGCTGTTTCAAAAATGAAAACTTACATTTTTCTTGAGATTTTTCAAAATGTTAAAAAAAAAACGGAAATATTTTGGTAAAGGAGAAAAATTCTTGGAATTTCTCGGAAATTCTAGAGATCTCCAGAGATCATGAGACATTATTTCAAAGCGTTGAAAAATCTGTCAATCTCAAGAAAATTTTCAAAGGTTGGCAGCACTGGATTTAAATTGAATTTGGATTTAGTTAAGCTTACGTGTGAAAAAATACCACAACACGTGGTATATTTACAAAACTACCAATTTTCACAAATTTGGCAAATAATTCGTAACACTATTTTCAGGTAAAATCACCGTGAAAAAAACTGAAAAATAGATCAATTTAAAACGAGACGAAACGCCAATTACAACCATCAAAATAAGATTAATCGTCGAGTAAAAAATGCTAATAACTTGCAAGATATCGCCTTCAATTATAAGCTAGGCCAGCACTACATCACACGTACATGACGGTTCAACGAGCCTACTTCTGCGGCTAATAAACGCTGATTCATTGATTTCAAAAACATGCGTATTTGAAAACAAAACTCGATTACGAATGTTTAGACTACCGTGTCATAAACTGACCTCCGTTATTGATAACATTTTTTCAATAAAAATTACGATAAACTAAAAACCCATAATCATTCAAAAACCACGTGAATTCAACGATTCGCAGACAATCGCCGAAAACGATAATCTGTCTTATCATATTCGTCGCGAAAAACACATCGAATTTTGAATTTCTCAAAAAATCTCAATTCGACGTCGTCTCCTCACTTGTCGTATTTTGTCAAGCCCGCGAAAACAAATCGCCGCAAAGACTCGTTTACTTGTCAAGAAAAATTTCCAATTTATAAAACTCTAATATGGCAACAAATTAAATTTCCACCGATGGGGATACAATTTCATCCGAAACCACTGCGCAACTTTGTTGATACACGTCGTACGAAACACCAGATACCGTTACGCCTACAAATTGACCTAAAAACGATATCCGATTCGACCCTATACCCGAAGACACTGAAATTTATTTTCTATTTATCCAAGACAACCAAGTCGAAATGAACATACAATCGTCGTAATTTCTAGTTATTAAATCGTATTAAAATCTTATTCAGCTTGTAGAAACACAAAAGCCACGTGACACACATCTAAACTCCGAATCGTAATGAAGCGATAATTTCAATACCGTCGTCGAAGAATACAACGTACGTAGCAAATTTTCGACATACAATCTAAATAGTACAAAGGGGAGTAAAACCATCAATTACGATGACATGCATCGCTAAAAAGCACGTATTAATGGCGATTGGCGAATTCGATATTAAAATACACAACTACGGTAAACAATTTACCAAATCATTGCCGGCAAAACCGATATGTCAAATAATACGGCGTTCATTCGTGACACATTTACGAAAAACTAGTAATAGGCCATTGCAACACGCAAACGTGATTTTAATCACATAACCGAAGAAATACCGGCGAAGCTGATGGAAAATATTCGAGTCATCGCCGCATATTTCCATTTCACAAAAAGCCCATAATAAATAACTCCATCAGCCCACAATTAACTCGACTACACATTCCAAAAAAGACACTCTTTTCGACTTCATTTTCACGCGTAAGATAAAAGCTAAAAAAAAACCATCCATCGCGTAGCAATACGCCCAAAAATAGCTCGTACACACGCCGTTGTCATCAAAATACACAAAAAAATAGTCACTACCCAAACCAACAGAAATTAAATGATAGAAACAAGTGCGTTCTTCAATTGATTGAAATTTGTTTAATTAAAATACATCAATGCTTCTTCTCCGGTTCATCTCTAATACTTTTACCAAGTCGTATGTACAAAAGAGAGAACGAGAGTAGTCGCTTCTTTTAAAAAACGTGGTAACTACGCATAAGCTTCTAATTGAATTTCATACTCTTTTAATTTCAAATGGGATAACGAATTAAAGAAAATTATCTTCAATTTTCAAATTCACACAATGCCAGCGCTGCAGCATTTGTCGAGATTTATTTGAATAAATTGTAAAAATTTCAACATTTAACCTTTAATTGGTAACATAGTGAGCAAATCCCCGGATACACGTGACGCGAGTTATTTAGTAGTAAACATGTTTAGCCACGCCCCCTACATAGTTTTTATATGTTACCCCCTCCCCAAATTGTATGCGGGGTTTCGCTCACTGTGATACCACTTACGTTATGTTTTCAGAGTTTTATAACGTGAACGGTATCATTGTGAGCGAAACGCCGCAAATTAGTAAAAAAAACATGGTACTGCTTTGAAAATTTTATTTTTATCAAAGCTACTTGTCTTCATTCAAAACAATTTGAATCCTAGGAAATCGAATAAAATTCCGTTTAATAATTGATACTTGAAAAAATTATCATAAGCAATCAAATTCTAAACATACTTTCTTCAACACGTGTCACGTACTCATAATACATTCTCATTTTTATTGATAAGTCGGTTTCATCTTATTAAAAATAAACCTAAAAACATGAATAAAAATAAATCGTAAATCCATTTCATGCGGGGATTCCCCCACGACGGCGTCGCTTCAATATGTGGCGATGATACCATTTTAAGTTTTTTTTGTCGTGATACTAATTAAGGGTTAATTATTGTATTATTTTTTTTTTTTTAAATTGACAATACATCTTCTGTTTCATCAACCTTTCTGTGGTGATGAGGAAATGATCACTTATACAAAGTGGATTAATGAGCGATTCCCCGTTAATCAGGTTGGGTTCATTTCTACGCTAATATAAAACTCCCTTTTCGACCTTAATAGCGCTCACCCCTTAATTGAACCCTTCCTTGTACTTGAAGTAGTATATTATTTCAACATACAATTATCAAACCACCACCCCTCTCTCCTTACCCTGTCGATGAGGTCAAATTTCAAATTAGAAGAAAATCTGTAGTTGAAAAAAATCAAATTTAAATTATAAAAAAATTAACGCATTAAATGCTTATTGAAAAAAAAAGTGTATGACGTCACGTATTCCGACAGTGCTACCAGTACATGAAAAATTGCCAATACTTTATCAAAAATGAACAATTTTTCTGCAATTTTTTCAAAAATTATTCGAGTTTCCGTTTTTTTTCAATTCTTGCATTACTTTTCAACGAAATTCACAACTTTTTCACTACTTTCACAACTTCCACTACCTTTTGGATACCCTGACGGACAACAATTTTGACGTAATTCTACGATAAAAATCGATCGAAAATTTCGACGCATTTCCATCCAGAAAACCTCACCTTTTCGAACTCACATGCATCGAACTCCGCACGTACTCCACACCTCGCTTCATCATGAAAATTAAATTCCCTCGAACATCCTCATTTTCCGCGAAAATCATTCAATTCGAACCGAAAAACGCGTTACGCATCGCAGCACATAGCCAACTTTCACGCACACAACATATTGTTAATAATGACAAAAGTGAACAAATAAACGAGTCTAATTAGCACTTCGCCTATAACGAAACTGAACGCGGGTCGAGTCGTACGATCATTCACTTTTCACTTCGACAATCATCACGCTCGGTCAAAGTTAATACCGCTGCACAAAACTTCCAAGTGTTTCGAATTCGTGCGATTCGTTCTTCGGAAGAAAAAAACTTTTTGCATCGCCAACGAACCCACATACTTTTTATTTCGTTTTATATTGTGATAATTCCTAAAAGAAAAATCGTTTTCGAGGTAAAAAAAAACCAAGCTATACCTATTCATTACAAGACGCATCGCTGTGATCAATAAAAATGCACATTTTCCACGTCAATTCGTTCCGCTAGTTTTCCCTTTGATTATAAAAGAAATCAAACGCGTTTCATATTTACAACATCCAACGTGCCAATTTTTCATTAGAAATTTACCAGTTAGCTCGCGTCGCGTATCATTCGATTTTTTTTCTCTCCACCGTGTAATCTTCCTTCGGCACACGATGACGTATACGATATTCGCAAACGTATTAAAAAAACCTCATATCTGATCAATTGCACAACTCCGCATGGCCAAGTAAGACACGAAAATTACAAGTACATAAGTGAAAATATCATATCAACGTAATTACGAAAACTTCCTCCTTCCATGCAAACAAAGAATATTTCAGAATTACAAAAAACAAAATTGTCGCGAAGCGTGATTCACATGTGAAGGAAATGCATCTACCGTTTACAAAAAGTTCGTATACGTGCATACGGAAAAAAATCTAAATCATTACACCCGATCGACCTTGTAATCAACGTTCAGCTCCTATTTCATAATTCGTGTATTAAATCAACCAATACCTACTTTTACATATCACGACGACCGCAAGGTTTTACGGGCTTTCGTGCTTTTTCCTTTCTATCATTCGTTGAGTTATTATTCAGACATCGATCTTTTCTCAAAATCCAATAAAAAAGGATAAAAGAACCTACCCAAGAATCACCTATACACGCTTACGACAAATACTAACTAATTTCTACATCGAAACATCGAATAAAAATCTTTTCGCAAGTCGACCTTACGTCATCGCTGCAAACCCGTTCACAAAGGAAATCATCATCGTTGATTTTCTTAATCATCTTGCGATTTAAACACTTTGAGTAACATACTTACTAAATTGAAAATATATACGTCACCGTCGTGACCGTATATTACGACACTGTTACGAAATTTCTTCAAACGTGTGAAAAAAATTTACAATAAATTCGCATTTTAAAAAATTTGTATCGAAGAAGGACCTTCAAAAGTAGTCTTTCTTTACATCATAAATCAAACTTGATTTTTGACCAATGCCATTGTTAAGAAAATCTATTTCTTTCAAAAACACAAAAAAATCAGTATGTTACAAGAACCGTAATTTTAAAAAATTCTCATCACTAAACAAATTTTCTTCCAAGTCCTTCGAATCACTTGAGTCTAGTCAGACCCCACATTCATAAACTGTTTTTTTTTACACTTCGGTAACCAACGAAAGTACTTCAAATATAATATTTATTGGAAGAATGTCGTTGAGAGATGAATAAAAGATTTCTCTAATACTTCAATTACTTCGATAAGTTTAATTTAATTTAATATGATAAAATCAAATCAATTACTAATAAAAATTCGATACTTTTGGAAGCAAGTAACCCATGTATTTTTATAGTTTTTTTTTAAATTTAAAATTAATTTGTACTTTTGTACTTGACTGAAAGTGATTCAACATACCATAAATTGACACATCAGGCATTTCGGCTGTAACCCTTAGCTCTAAAAATTACTGAAAATGAAACTTAATTGATAAAAATTTGAAAATTGTCGAAAATGCATTTTTTTATATTTTATCAATCGCGATAATCACTATTAACAAATACAAACTTCGTAACTTAATTAAAAACATTACTCGTCATGATTTCGAACATACCCGAGCATACCCGAATGACACATAAAAAAAATAGCTTTCGAAAGTGCGGGTCCGACTAGACTCAAGTCATCGATTCACCTCGTTAAACAAATTATATACTCGTAGTACATTTTATACTTACAGTTCGTCGTTTTACAGTCTTAAGCTTTTTTTCCAAATTTACTTGTAATTATAAATTCCAAAAAGACGATAAATTATTATAAATATGCTAAATTCATACACATAACCGATTATAGAGAATTTTTCATTTGAGTATTACCATTTTCGCCACATCCGGAGGAAATCTCATTTTCTTGTTTCGGATTACTTTCTCAAATACCTTCCGACGAATCAAAGCAAAAGCACAACATAAACAGCCAACGTTTAATTCTAAAAACAAATCAAATTTCATGTCAAAATCGCCCGTACAATTTAGATTAACGAATTTCGTTGAAAATTTTACACCTGCGTTGAAATTTTTCAACGCATCGTGTGCCTTATTCTTTTAAAATAAATTCGAAGGTGTTTTTCCGCCCTTTTACACGACAATCGAACGAAATTTTTCCACCAGCACATTTAACCTATTTACGTATTTCATTTGGTTACGCTTCAATGAACTTGATTTAATTAGTATTATACTTTTACTCTCGTTAAATTAATAAATAATGTTTATATCGTAAATTAAAAATAAACAAATACGTCGTTCGCATGCGTAATTACAAAGTAAAAAAATTTTTAAAGCGTAATTACGAAAGAAAAAAAAATCAAAAATACACGTTGCAGACGATCTCCCCCCTCCCCTCTCATCTGGCTTTGTTTTAAATTGACGACTACAATTTGACCTAAGATGTAATTTCAAATTACAAATCCGTTCCATTTTTCAAACCACCAAACAAAACCGCTTCACATTTCGTATCATACCCATTTGCTAAAAATATCGCTATTTAGGCCAATTTTAAACATTCCAAGGGCAAAGTTTTCCTACTCAGGCATAGCAGCTACAGTTGGTAACATTGCTTCCTCCGTTATTACCATTAATCTCATAATCTAACAACATTGTACTTTTCACAGACGTCGAAATAATTTCTAATAAAAGAAGTCGTTAGAAATTTAAATTCGATTAAAAAACCAACCTTCGAGACCAGAATACCAACGCGAATCAGTACTTCAACAGATTCTCAACCCCGAAACATCTAAATCTACATATTAGATCATTGATACACCGATTAGAAATTAATACGCCACATCTACAATACGTTAGATCCTTCTTTAAATCGACATAAGTATATCAAACGAATATGCACGTCGTAATATCAATATAATCGCGAGTTTTAATGTAAAACGATACGATATCGCTGCAGACGCTGATTCAAGTCCATTTCGTCGATAACCTCGCTCAAATTTTTTCACTTCGCGTTAATAAAACGCGTAAAAACAATGTGTCTAAAAGTAACGCGAAAAGTACACCACATCGTGTATGTAAAAATAGATGACAAAATACGAAAACACGCGAAGCATCAAAGACCACCATCTCGAGTATACCTCCAGGAGATCGTGATGCATACGCTATCAAATCCGCCATGGAAATATCAATTTTAAAAGAGATAACACCATTGACACAAATTTCACTCATTCGCCGATCAAATTCCATTATTAACGATACAAGTATGACTCGTATATGTAGAAAATATGCCTACATCAAATCGACCGAATACAATTACACCGTATCTTTTTCATGGTAATTCGTTTAATCATTCGCAAAAAAACACATGCCAGCGATTCGTGTACACGTCTTTAAAATATACGAGCTTGAAAACACTATCGTGAGTTCGTAATTAGCTCGTAAGTTGAAAACGAATAAATGATTTCTATTATCTCATTTTACAATTTATTTTTTTTTAAACAACGCCGCTAATAACGTTTCCACACGCCATCGAGCGATATCTTCATGATCGATATGGCTGTCTACGACATTAGCACATCCAACGTACTACCTGAAAAGCTTTATTTCGTTTGAAAAAACGTCAATTTAGTTACATCTCGGTTCATTTGTACATACCCTTTTTGAACGCCTCGTTATAGTCGGCATATCATTTAAGCAAACCGTGCCGACTAGAAAATGCTTCATGAGGACAAGCATTAGTATGCTTTTTACGGAGAAATACGACAAATACGAACAATATTATCCGAATACATTAACAAATTAATCCTGAGACTTTCTCTTTTAAACCGATTCAACGTGTACGCGAGTACGAAAAAAAATTCGATCACAGTAACTCACGTACAAGCGTATTATATCGATACTGAAACGAATACAAAAAAAAGATAATTCAACCTTAATAAAATGGCTAAGGTTCTTGTGAAACCACGTCTTCTTATCAGCGTTTAGCGAAATTATATGTAAGTATATTAGCATCTAAAGTAAAACCCACGAAGAGAGATGCTGCTTATCAGTTATACGTATATAACAAGTGTAAACATCATATCACAATCGAATCCATTCTCGTACAATACTATATAGGGATTTTTTCGTTATAAATAGTACAAATGTGGCGGAATAAGTAAACGACATTTAAAATCCAATGCTAAATCAACAAGCGCAAAGGTTACCAAGCTTCATACGATAATTACTCGCATTTACTTTTATTCTCTTTCGACATCTTTTTTCCATTTCTGTTAAAGTTCGAGTTTAATCATGGCCTCTATAATCATTTTATATCTCAAAAAAAAATACCGTGAACTGTGAAAGCTCTCAATCGAAACGTGATATGAACCGGCCAACGTGACTTTCCACATTGAAAAATTTCGACAATACAATAAAAAAGAGGTACGCACAACATACGAGTAAAACACCGCCACATTTTAGCCCAAGTAGCAAATTGAAATTCGCTGTAACGTCATTTTTCACCAGGTGATGCTCGAATTTCCGTTCATTTTCGTTACTAAACAAGCTTACAAGACATATTTTTCGACCCAATCGTACGTTTTAATTATACGACAAATCAACACGAAAATTTCACACGTCAAGATAACAAATAACGGTTCCCCGAATTATTTTTTTCGTTTTTTTTTTTTTGAATTTACTTGATAAATGAAAAAACCGCTTACGTGGTACTAAAAAAAAATTACCTAAAAAATTCGTACCCAATAATTCGTAAATTTTCTAATATTTACAAACAGATTTATCATACTTTTGCAAAATCCAAGCATAATAATTCGTATCTTCCTTTGATTTGGGCCCAAGACGTAAACACCATTTCTAGTTCATTGGTTTTCGCGTTCAGCAAAATTCACAATACACCGGACACTCGTTATACGCGCAGAAGCTAATTTCCAAATTTTTCCAATACTTCGCGGCAATCTGCGAATTTACTCGACAGTAAATCGAAATGTTCACAATTTACGATACGCAGTGAAAACTGAACTTCAAACCGTTTCGAGGATTCAAACTTCGTAAATGATTTTGCCAATAGATCGATCAGATTTCTAATCTAAAATACCTAGATAACTTCATCTCGAGAGCTCGTATCACTCTCGTCATTATATCAGCAATATATTTTTTTCTAGTTCATTTGAAAAAAATAACCACATTGTATGGCATATTTAATAAAAATAAAAATTATCATTTCAACGGTGACAATTCATCGTGGAATGTAACGTCGATATTCTTTAAATAATTTTCATAATTATAAAAAAAACAAAATTAAATTCAAAACGAGATAAACATCGTGATTACAATTCTATCGTTCTAAAAAGAGAAAATATCTCCATTGTCGAAAGCACATCCAAAATAATTGATAATTTGTTTCGCCAAAGATGTCAAATTAATTCAAAACTTAATCAACCACACGACTATCGAACCCATCTTATCGTCTCATCCACAACTGACGTCAATAATTTGATTTCTCATAAACGCTACAAGATAACAGAAACCTCGTCCTATAAATGAATGGTTCCGCGAAAAAGAAAAAAATATATCAATCAAGTTAAAAATAGATTTTTTCGACAAAATTCTTCTTCGTTTCCTGCGTGAGCGAATAATTTCCACGGGGATTTTTTTTCTCGTTTTTATCCGACGAAATACTTTTGTAGAAAATTGAAATTGTTATTTTGATAATGGTACCGTAATACACGATACATGGACGATTTTTTATTCGATAAATCCTCCATATCCCATTTTGACCACTTTTCCAAATACTTCTGCGAAAATACCGTGTCGTCGTCGCTTTAATATCGTTAATGTCCAACTCGAGCATTATGATATTCCACGTAACCGAAAATGATTTCCTATCAAGGATTCCATTTCCTCGTGGGAAACCAATAACCAACACAATCTATTAGCTGTTTTACAACCTTGACCTACACAATATCCAATATAACGCGTTTAAATCGCGAAATTTTTCATTACCGTAGATGACACCGACGCTGAGGAAAATCTCAACAAATCGATTTCCTACGCTTAAAATTCCGTAGCGCGAAACAAACGAAATTACGTTTGGTTTAATTTATTTAAAATTGAGAAAATTACAATTTTAAAAACACCCCTTCCATTCCTCTACAAATTCTCAACATGGAAAAATTCTCTATCAAGCGTTGGCAAACCATATTAATTCAAATTGTGATGGTGTGAAAATAAGCATTTCTATAAAAAATAAGCGTTTTCGTATTCGCTGCTATCTTATTCCAAGAGGTAAACATTTCAGGGCATTATTTCCGCAAATCGCCAGAACAACAGAAAAGGTCAAAAATGGGATAGGGCTTCCAAAGATACGCTAATGCCTGCATTTCGAATGGCAAGTTTTCTGGAAAGTGTTCCCAAGGGCATCAAAATTATCGATTAAAAAAAATCCATTTTAAAAGAATCTATGATGAAAACAAATAACAATTTGCATTACGTAAAACCGAGTTATTTATCTAATTAATGATTAAAAACGAACGAATCCACCTTCTTCATCATTTTTCTTACATTATTTTTTTCTAACAAAAAAAAAATGGAAAAGAATTTCTCTACTTCATTGAATAGAATCCTTATCTGATAATGGAAGTTGTTTTTCGCCATTTTTATTTCGCTATATGCCAACGCATTACAGCGTTTGGGTAAATGCGATATTTTTATTTCCTTATTTGACGAGCTTCCCCTTCACGAACTTTGAGAACCCCCGATTTCACGGTTTCGTATAACTCTTCAGGTAAAGTATGTATATTTGCGAAATCGAGGCGTTTTCGATTCACCGAAACGAGTCATTTTTAGACAAAAGATTGGCAGAAATGAGATTCGAAAACATTTTATAAATCAATTTACTCTCGATCAGGCCTTTTCTTGACACTTCTTTTTTGAGGAGACGCTAATCCTCAAAAAATTGCAAGTTCGTAATTTTTGTATCCCCTCCCCACCTCTTGCTACTGTTTTGAGAAAAAATCGAAGTGAAATTATTTGTTTATTGTTTAAAAATATAATCATTGGAAATGAAACGTTAACTGGTAAACTTATATTACATAAAAAAAACATCACAGGTCGCAGTCTCAAAATTCGATGAAACTAAGCAGGATCGAAGTTCACGTCAGAATAATCTCAAAGCCAAGTTTTTAACTGCTGAATTTTACTGTTCTATTTTTCTCAAATTTTTGAATTTGAATTTCTAGCACCTTCCAAAATTGATTTTTTGTCAATACTTGACCAACCGCTGATCCTATCGATAATGTAATTTCAGAATTTCGATAGAGTTAACGGTTGGCTGTATTTTGGAAAATTTTGATCATTAAAAAAAAATCCAAAAATTTTTGTAAAGGTTACCAAAAGTGATTTTTTTAACTCTTTTCAAATTCTTTCATTTTTTTAAGTTTTTATAACAATTTTTCGATATTTTTGAAATTTCCTTTAAGGCGCTACATCCTTCCGGCCGCGTCCCACCACAAAAAAGCCCCTTCTGAATCAATTTACTCGTTTAGAAAAATTGTACCTAAATCACAAAAATCATATTTTGAGTTTTCGAGTGACAATTTGTGTTCAATTCGACTCACAATTTTAGACACATTTAAGCTGAAATATAAAATATTTCCCTTCGTAAAATAAAAAAGTGAAATTTCATCTTAAATTAGTTTACCATGATAAAAATAACGCCTTTCGAACACTCACACACGACATGTCATCCACCACGAGTTGAACACCCAGTAATTCATAATTCTCGTGAAATTTTTAATGAGTTTTCGCACGATTTATTTTTCATCTGCAGATAATAAACCAGCGCAGGGGTAATTACAAGTGAAGAGGGATTCATAGAAACCAAACGAGGCAGAACGTTACCGAAACATCTCATCAGCGAAGAATTCTCATTCATTTTACTAAAAATCATTCCTCAGCAGGACCTAAAACTTGGAACTTTTCAAATAAAACTCGAAAAATTTTCCGCCACACAAACAAAGCGGTAATTTTGTCAAAATTTTCCACTCGGCAATCCGAAAAATACTTCTCCTATAAATCAGCACTATCAGATGAGTAATTTGAGATATCACACGATTTTTCTTCACGCTGTGAATTTCACGTTTTCTGGATTACGCATTCGAGCCATATACATTCGAATCAAACACACCATCGTGCAACTCACTCCTCAAGGTCATCCCAATATGAAACTTGGAAACTTTTCCCCAGACTTGCGTCACATGCGGTTAAATACCCCATTAATCGCGTGAAATCGATGCTAATTCGTAAACCTACGCAAAACCTCTGATTGATAAACCAATATTCACAATTCGATGTGCACTTTGAAAAGCGATAAGCCGCCGATAAAAACATGATAACTGTACGACTCGTTTCCAAGAACAAAATCACCATAGGAAAACTTCCTCATATGCGATGATTAATCGCATCTTCGACCTGAATCCGAAACAATCTCACTGAGCGGTGACTGCTAAAACAACGACATATGCTTAAAAATCATTTTAGATAGCACCGATCGCTATACTTTGTTTGTGCTCGGTCACCGTTTATTCACACTCGGCAGATCACCATGAAAGCGTATACGCGGAAACCGGGACCACGTCGAACTACTCATTCGAAGGTAACGCGTTACATAATGCAGAAAATATAATTACTCGTTTCAGCTCGGCTTTGCCAGCTCGCGAACCCATGTCGATGATTTCGATCAAAACGCATCTTCGCATTTCCCATCACCATCCACATAACACGTTTCCTTGAAACTCTCACTCAGCTGCCAAAAACCATCTCCAAATCGACCATCTACGATCGCACTGCGATACGCAACGGAAGCGAAACACGTCCATATATTTTATTACAAATCCATAAACGATCGAGACGTGACGAGCACGTTAAATTAGAAACCTTCGTTTTTCCAAAAACGAACCCGCTCGATTTGTGTATTTTTCCGACTTTCTGTTTTTCTATCGCCGTACACCTTGTTACACAGGTTACGTAAAAAAACCTCGAAATGTACTTTGGAAGATATCGATTGGCGCTAAATTAGGTATACGAGGAAATGACCGCGAATGCGTTTCGTTCGACCATACATGGTCCAACGAATGCGGATATTTTCATAGTTCCTCGTCCATTATGAAGTTATCGACATCGGACGAATAGTCCAGCTAATACGAAAAAAAATATCATAACTACCATAGCGAAGGCATCCGAGCGTAAAATATACGGTACTTGCCGAACACGATAAACCCTATCCATGATCTTGACATATAAGTCAACATGATTACCACAACGTCACCGGCCGTGTCATCTTACTAGTCATCCGATTTGACAATGGCCTCACAAATGAGTTCCCGAACTGTCGCCGTATCACGAGATACGTATCTGAGATCATTGTTTCAGCGATATTTTTTTCGCCAGCACTATTAAGACACGTTTCCACGATAATAGCTTTTTTTCCCAATTCATTTCTCGATCAAGCTGTAAGATGCGCAAGCTAGTAAATTATCATCTATGAAAATGCATGCGCCATATGCACCATCAGATCCCCATTGAGGTAATTCCTCAAACTGCGCATCAACATTAACCAATATGCAATTTTCGCCACAGCACGAAACACCCGGGCGAAAATGACTATCAACGAACATCGTTTTGGCGATTCGCGAAGAAACGTAGCGTCAATTTGTCATCGTTGACGTCGTCGCGCGCCATTCAAGGTAATACGAAACTAGGTAAATAGCAATTCCGAGCTCGACTATCATGTAGGAGCACGACCAAGCGTACGTTTTAATGACGCATAAAACGTACAAATAACACAATAAAAATAAATGCACTTCGTATAATTACAACGATTACGTTCAATAATACGAGCACAATGCAAATCTTAAATTAACGGCTTTCAAACTACACGTTCCGCTGTTACGAACAATCGAAATCGTAATACGCCGACGACGTTTTTAGGAACGCGCGCGTACGCGTATTTCGTTCTACCACGAAATTCGCACGATAATTTCAAAACACGCTCGCACCCACGCGCCAGTTAAGCTTCGATTTAAAAGCAGCTGGTTTCCATCGAGGGGATTTTTTTCGGACGTCACCTTCACTTCGAATTCTTTTCGATTTTAGACCATCTCGACGTTTTCAAAATTTATCCAATTCTTGTCAACTACGAAAGACGAAAATGGCCTCTAAAATCGATCATATCTTTTTCATCTTCGAACAATCCAAGATGCGGGAAGACCAAAAGGAGGGGGCAGGGGGCAGTTTGCCCCCTAGGTTTCTTTTTACCCACAGTTGGGAAAACTAAGCTGTTGTACTCGTCTGTATTTTAAGTAGCAAATGCATTTTATACAATAAATTTTACAAAAAAAATTAAAAATTTTCGCCCTTGCTACGCTTGGGTAATTTTTTACTTTTATTTTCAATTTTTTCCGTTTGAACATTGTTACAGAAAGAAAGAAATGAGAAATTCCCCCTCGTTTCAACATATTTTTTACAGTACATTTCACAAAAAAAATATCGGATGTGCCATGGAAGACACACAGCAGAAGTGAAAACTCCTTCGCACGAATACGTCATAAATAGATGAATATAAATTGAATAACAATAAAATTCAGAGCCGTAATTATTTTAATCCGTGCATATTAAAGAACAAAAGTTTTCAATAAATTGACATATGCGCGCGCAGTAAGAAGCATGGAAGGTGATGGTTTGGCATCGGTCGGTCGCGTAACGTTACGTATTCACCAGTTCAGTCTTCAACAAACAAATTCTGCGCGCGCCGAAAAGTGATGAGGGAGTCTGCGCATGACGAAAAGAGGAGGAGCGCAGAGTGACGCCAGCATTACGCATACCGGGCTACGCTTTTTTCAGTTTGGGTGCCAGCAAAAAAGTTCTCACTTCAAAAACCTCTTCAAAAATAATGAAAATTTCACATTTTCATGATGGATGTAAAAAAAATTTTCGCCCTCGCTTCAATTTCATCCATTTCAATATTTTTAAAAATTACCTATTCAACGTAAAATTTAGTTAGGTCATAAAGGGAGGGGGTGTAATTGTAAAGTAACTATGTTTAAGAAAAAAAATAATAAGAAAAGTAGGGAGTTTTGAAAATGTTTTGGGATTTTCATTCATCATCTATCGATTGACAACCCCCCCCCCTGAGAAAACGCCTTTGATACGTACCTGAACCAAGAGATTTTACACACTTTTTGGTACAAATGCATATTTTATCATATTTCGCAAGTTTTTCAGGTATTTAACGAACCTGACTTTTGATAATTCTACTTTGAAAGTATACCTCATGGTAAGGAAATTTTGTGTATTAGGATTAAGGGCTGAACTTACGTGAATAATTTTCGTCTACACTGTTTTCCTCGTAATGTTGAATCGAATGCTGCAAAAAACCAAAAACTGATCTTAAGGGGGAGAGGAAGGGGAGAGGCGTCAAAATAGAGACTTGGGGGTATGAAACAAAGAAGAATTTTTTTCTGCGATAATAAACCAAAAAAAGCATCAGGTGTAATTTATTCCAGGTAAAGGGGTATTTTTGCCTATTTCTACCATAGTCAACTGAAAACCCCTTGATGAATGTAATTTCATCAATTACTCGCAATATTTTCGCAAGTTTCGTACGAAGATGAAAGACACGTTCGACATAAATCAATCGCTCAAACGTCAATCCATAATAATTCTCAAGACTTCGTCGCAAAATTGATGGAAGTTCAAAGATTTAAAATGAAATTAAACATTCCTTTTATATCGTTTCCCCTTCGGTGATATTAATCTCAATACTCAATTAAATTTCGATGGAATCAACGTCATAGTTGACCAAATTCATCTTAGCCGAAATGGATGAACGCGTGTGTGGGCACGTTGTCAAACAGACCCTCCCAAGACGACTTTCGTCTGTACTTTCTATTGTTTAAAATCTTCTTTCGCTCTTCGTTTCTTCGGTTCGGCTAAATCTTATTTCAAGTTACGATTGTATTCGAGCTTTATGAATATCTTCTCTCGAGTGTGTTCGAATTTACCATAAATACCGGCAGAAGGCGCGTATCGAGCCAGATATATACCATTTTCACACGTAGCACAACCTACTACCTACTCCGTACATAACTTGCATAACGGATTCATCGACGACACAAAACACATAATAAACGGTTCCCCGGTAACGTGCACGATTATTATCAGCACAAGTATCAGGTGTATCGTACTCTACCCGGTCATCGGTCGTCAACTAACAAAAATACCAATGCTAATGTCACGGCTTACGATCTACGTAACAAGCGCGTATCTGGCACACACTCTGTAGTCCTGTATGCGGATGAAATTAACGCAAATACATCATATTTAGCATATGAAATAACCCAAAATGAAAAGTAGGACTGGGATGGTACCTTTTGTTGTTCCTGTCGTTGTTGCTGTTGCTGTTGCCGGCTATGTCGACGAGCTTCCGAATGCATACGTAATCTCTGCACGCGTTCTCGTTCTTTAATTCGTATCAGCTTTTCTTTATTACTCACAGCCGACGGCTTCCCGCCGTTGCTGGATTTCAGCGGTATAACGAACGAAGGATCGTTGGAGGGTTTGACGGCATGCGACGACGAGCTAGACGTAGCGCTACCAGCATTGGCGATGGTGAGTGGTACCACGGTACCCAAAGCTATCGGAAATGGCTCAGCTAGCACCGCCCGACTGCTCGGAGGTTCAACGATCGTAGACGGTGGCCGACGACATTCGGCCATCGAGTAGCGTTTATTCGAAATCACCATACCGCCGCTGCCGAGCGCGCTCGTCGACGACGAATTCACAACGCCGCTGTCTCCGGTCGCCCGTGTGCTGTTCGAGCGTCGCAATAGCTTCAACATTCGGTTTTTGACCGACGTGGCCAGTGGTAATACAGACGTCGCGAGAGCGCCGTCCGCCGTCGGATTCGGTTTCGCGCTAAACGATCTCGGTCTTCGAACAGGTGAAACAGCCGCCGTCTTCACTTCGGCGGCTACCGAAGCGGTGATACTGTGATGTCTGTGTGGCGGCGTAGGTAGGCACACTTCGTACATACTTTAAATCGCGAATACGCGACCCACGCCTTGTGTCTTGGTCAATGACGGCCGCCAAATACCAATGAAATACGATTCGCTGAATATCGTTTAATTAACCTTAACGCCCAAGCTTTCTTTGAAACGTAAACGGCAAAACATCGACCGCCTTCTACAATTTTCGTCAATTATCGGCGCCGTTTTTTCGCATCATGTCTAACTCGTCGTACACAACGTTCACTCTAATGACAAATAAATCGTAGAATACCGTTTAGCCGTTCAATGGTTCCTTCTTATTTTTAATCCAGATACACTATGTTATATCACATCATCTTACTTCAATACGTACGAATGTTGATTACTTGTACGAATTCCGTTCAAGTAAAACAAAAAAATTTACGCGATCGCAAGGCCGAATGAAAGTTGAACTTCACCGCAGCGACAACTCGTTTTAAACATACAACGAATACTTCGTCGGTAGTATTAAATCATTCATAATTTCATCACGTGCTCGAGCACAATTCAGCCAACAAACATTTGTACGATTTTAATAATTTCACTAGCGACGGTCAAATTTCCGTTAAATTTAAAAACATGTTCGCGCATCGCAAAAAGGAAAACTACACAAGCTCAACAATAACAGAGGCATATCGCGTAACACCAACTAAATAGAAGCAATTAATTACACATTTTATTTTTACAACATTAACAATTCGCATAACAATTCCAAGAGCGGCCTTTATTACCGTTACGAATGGTCGAGTCGTTAAAAACGCAAAATCTCGGCTTGATTTAAAAATTACGCGAAAAAAATTTACTCCAAAATCGACAACAAGTTCACCAATAACGAATAATAATCGGATTTATTAATCTATGGGAACAGTAAACATCCACACGGAACGTTTCACTACACCGCGATAATATTTGCGATTATTGAGGAAAACTAAACGTGAAAACCGACGAAAAAAATGGAATACCGCGAGTTATATCAAATATGTAAAGAATGCGCTACCATCGTTGATGACGAACTGGTTGAGTCCGGCAAGGAGAAACAACCATTGTTAGAATGAGAATACACGCCGAACGTCTGCACCTCGAACACCGACTAGTCAGTTTACGAACGACTCTCACTAGCACATTTCACAAAACCAACTGGTTAATCGAACACGCCATTGGCCCACCACGCTCCACCGTCATATACGCCAACAACGTTTCAAAACTGCAGCCCGAGATAGATTCTTGTACACGTATGATTTTCTGTTTCTCTTCTTGCTTCATCTCCTTATCGCACCTGAACGTACGCTTCTTTACCAACACAAACGCAATCACATACGCATCTCTTCGTGTATACAATACACCTATCTAATCTTTCATTGTACATATTTATACCCACCTCTGCGCCCCACCAAAACAGCACGCGCATACCAGCTTTTTCGATCATGACCGTCACTAGAACACAAAAAATCTACCAATGATGCCTAATTTTTTATAACCCTAGCTCTTGATTTATAGGTCATTAGGTGTTTGAATTGAGGGAAAAAAACGAAAAATTGAAGTATTTACCATTGGCCAATTATTTTTACCATCATGCGAAACGCGTTACTATGATATCTTTCCACTACATTTTACCGACGTGATTTACTATCATTTGGCAGGTTTAGGTACACAGCACATTGTAATGATACGTTGACGAGGTGTATTTTTATTAACGAAGAATTTCCATAATTGTATTTTCATAAAAATAAAAATTTCATTTCGATGCATGCGTTGCATCAATTGTTCAGTCTTTTATTTTCACACTATGCGATTACTTCGAGTTGAAGCTTACAACTTTCAGTTTCCGGACGAATTGAATCGATTGATCGTTTCAAATCGTTGATTTCCGGCTAAAACGATGTTTCACGATATTATGATATCACTTCAGATACGACAATACAAAATATTCAATTCGGAAATTATTACGTAATGAGAAAAATCAACTTGTAAGAATTCGCATCTCAAAGATGATTTCCGAAAATAGAATGATTGAGATGACTAACAGAGTAATTAAAATCTCTCAGCGAAATACATAAATACAAATCATATCACATACAATGAATCACATTAGATAAATTATGAGTATGTAAGAATTAATGGACTTCTCTTCTTACAAAATTAATACCTCTCGAACTCTTATACGATGGATTTAGTTTCTCAACAATTTTTTTACCCAAATTTTTCAAAAAATTGTCAAGTTTGCAAAATTAATCACAAGCTATTCTTTCATCGAATTAAACAGAATTCATAATCTAAAATTATCCACAGTTTAATAAATTAAACAAGGAAAAAAAATATGAACGTTTAAAAAAAGAATACATATAAATTTTGAATCAACGACAGCAGCGTGGATATAATTTTGTCAAGTTATTATACCTTAGAAAAATTAAATAACGTTATCTTTTTCTTTCAAAACAGTTTAACAAAATATTGTAATATTTCATCCGAAATTATACCAATTTATCTAAAAAAGGTATTATTTGAGCTATAAAATTACATATTCTTAGCTTGTACGTTCTTCAACAGCCTAAATAAGTTCATTTACAGATAAAGTACACACAGGTAAATCCATCGATACTTTGTTTTCCTTTCGTTGAAAAAAATTTGACACGAACACATGCTAATTTTCGAATTACATGATAGTTTCAATTGCTCTTTTAATTGCTTTGGAAACGAGAAAATTTTGTGTTTTAAGAATTGATTTTACAAACAATCAATTTGCCTTGGTTGTATGATAAAACAAAATTAGTAATTTGAACTTTTTTCAACTTACCTTATTTGCGTTGGTGACATGATCGGCAGGTATTGATTCAGGTACAGTTTGCAATGTCGTCCGCATACTGGTGGACATGGCTTGAATGACAGAACTGGTGGCAACGATTTAATATGGCGATGATGTAAACATGAATATCAATCAAATAAAATAATTCGTCAGCTGAGATTTGTTAACGGAAATGGTTCCGATCACATCAAAAATTCGGTATCACAGGTATTTGTAGCGAGAATAGCCACATCTGACAACATTGTGCCATGTCTGAAATTCAAAAAAAATAAATCAATCAACAAAGATACTCTGTACATATTAAATATACTAACGCTAATTAAATAGTCGTAAATGGCAAACTATCATTAGTGAGAAATTAACATGTATTATATCAATTTACATCAACAATTGAGTAAAACTGAAAGACCGTTTCTGTTTCACTCAATTCTTGAACCGATATATATCTTTAGAATAACCAATAAAAATAGTACACTCAACGAAAAACTAAAGGGCTTATAGAACAGTTTTTCAGTATGCTCTTTAAACATACATGGGCAATACCTCGCATTGCAGTTGACAACAGAAGTTCCCCAAACGGTAAAGAATAAGAATATTGCACGTTAATACAATAAGAAATACAAAATCAAATTAAATTTCTTTTCACAAGGATTAGGAAAAATGTTTACTCGATTTTCATGCATGCAAGTTATTATAAAATATCTCAAATGAATATAATGAACCATGAGAGAAAAAGTACATTAGGTAAATTAACAGTTACTTCACGAAAACATCAAGGCATTATTAAAGCAATATGAAGCGAAAACACAAACGTATTACATTGATTTTCTGATAGTGGTGATTCTGAACGAAAAAGCAATAAACAAAAGTAATATTTGTACAATATGTAGCGTAGGAATTTAAGTTTCATTACCATAAAAACGGTGACATACCTAGAAGCCGTGATACCATATAAAGTGATTGTAATAAACAAATAGGCGATTACGCGGATATCAAGTCCAGTCACTGTATACAATTTGTTGTCAACTTAGGTACTTAGCATTATGTAACAGAAATGAAATTTCTTATAAAATAGTTTGAAATATGTACAAATAATCAAGATACAAACCCATCATTAGTATGCTAATAAATCATAAATAAAATTCACGTAAAAACATCACGTCACAGGGACGAAAGCCGTTTAACCCAAAATGGCCGAAATTTGATTTACTAGTTATACGACAGTGTAGTAAACAAGAATGTAAAAAAGTTTAAAAATTGGTTTCTCTAGTTCATTAAAGTATTAATGCGTCGATAATCTTTCACTTTTTACTCAAAAAAAATTAAAAGACATGTTTTCATTGTATTAAATAGACATTAATCGTGTTTTAGTGGCTATTCTACGACAAAAATTAGAATTATAGAAAAACAATACCTTCATCCAACGTTATAGAGTTTGATAAGAAGCAACACTGAAAACTCATTGCTGCCTTATTCGAAAGCAAGAAATACATTTATATTTTTCATTATGTACAAAATTAGAGTTCGCAAAATTATTTTTCATAAAAAAATATAATTACCTTTTTTCACATTTTAATTTTAGTTTTACATCAACAATTTCAGCGATGTATTCCCTTCGAGTAAGATTGAAATTAATCAAAAATGTTTCCCAAAAACATTCGTATTACACAGAGATCTTCCAGTTTTATACACAGTATAATTTTATAAATATAGATACTGCATATGCTGGGCTCACACTCCCGTGTAATTGACATTATTTTTAATTACGTTGAATTATAAAAAAGCCACTTGCCAAGATGAAAATGAAACACAAAAATGAATCCTTACTTTAAAATCGGAGCGTACACAAATTCTCAGTAATTTGTAGTTTATACATCAATAAGTTTACAACAGTTTTGATATAAAATTATATTTCATAGTTCACAAAAATTTACATCATTTTTTTGTTTTTACCCATTTAATTCTTTTATGTTCTTGCACGGATTTTTCTTCAACATTCGTTTTTCTTTTCACAGTTTTATTTGCGCATTCAGTTTCACTATCATTTTGACCATCCGACTGCAACGTTAGCCCAGTTGGAGTTTTCTTTTTCTTTTTCAAAATTTTAGGAGTATTTTCTGTCTCATTTTTGAATTTTTTAAGTTCAAAGGATTCTTTAGGTAACAACGCTGTAAGTCTTGATTGCATATATTCCTGCATAAATAAAAAAATTTCATGATGAAAAAAAAAACTATCTTTGCACGTGTATCCTTTAATGTAACGGAATGTAATCAATCACCTTGACCAGTAGTTTTCTAGTAGAAAAATCATGAATTCTGAAATGCCTGTCCAAAGAGGCGCTTAAAACCAAAGATTGATTGTTGGGACAAACTATACTTTTCACAGCACCACAAAATCCTTTGTATTTTCCAAGAAATGAATTCGTATTACGTAGATCCACCAGCATAAGATTTCCATATCCACTACCAACTAATAATTGCCTAAAATTCAAGGAAATAAAAAATTTATATTTGATATATAATGAAATAACTCAATTTTTATCGTTTCTTACTCATCATTAGGGGATCGTGAAAGACAAGTGAACACTTCATCAGGTTGGTGAATGTTCACTACAGGTCTTCTTTGAGACGACCGTGGATCATATAATCGAACCTTGAAAAAAAAAAATCTTGAATGAAAACGAAATAAATGTGAAATCGTGAAAAATATGTCACATACAAATCCATGTCTGGTGCAGTTGGCAATTTTATCACTGTTGGGAAAGAAGGTGATGTCCGATACCCAAATGGGAACTTGAAGTTGAAGTTCATCTGGTTTAATCTATTAAAAAAAACTATTTTATAAAAGTTCAAAAATACTTTCACGATAAGAAAAAAAATTACGTTTTTTGCTGCGAAAGTATTCAGTTTGGTGTTTAAATCCCATAACTTCAAGTCATTATCTTTGCCTCCCGTTGCTATAATATTCGATTTAGTAATACTTCTTTTCATTTTTTCTACATCTTTTTTAGTATTCAATTCTTCTACGAAATTTTCTTCATCAAAGGGGCATTTGAATGATTTTATTAAACCATTTGTCGAACCTACAAACACAGTTCTGTAAAGAATACAAACAATTTTTAGTACATATACATAAAACAAAAATAGGCAACATGATTATAACGGTACTTACTCATCATGTTTGAAAATACCACATGCATCTCCATCAGTAATATCACAATGTGCTACGAATTCTTCGGTATCAACGTTGAAAACTTTAATTTTATTTTTCATACCCACCAAGATCTCATTCTCCAAGTCATTAGACCACGCAATACAAGTTATTTCATTTTTATTTGATATCAACTCTCTATCTTTAATGCAGTTTTTTGCAAATGTTTTGACATTAACTTCATCTGAACCTACGTAAACACCTGGGGCAGCAATGAAAAACAAAATTTGTAAGATACATAATGAAAAGTAAACTTTAAACGAAAATATTACTCATCAATTACCTTTTATCATGCCAGTGGAAGATCCAATAAATAAATTATAACCATCGTTATTATCCATTATATCAATTCGCGAATTTTATAACAAATTCATCAATTCTTAATTTTTAATTTTTTAATTTTTTACAATTACGAAAACACTGAAAACAAAACACGCCGAACACATTTTTTTGACATTAAGCCCAAGATTTTCAGTTAGTTCTCCGGTAAAATTTAAAATTACTTTAATTTTCATCCAGAAGAGGCGCTTTTGTTTCTAGAAAGAAAACTATGAAAAGGGAAATTCTGTTGTGGCTTGTGGAACTGGAAAGTGGAAATCGTGGAAATGGAGATTTGCCTTGCCTGGAGATCGCAGTTTGCTAAGAGGAAAAAGGAAAATGAGGAAAAATAAAATAATGATTCGCTATTCGCTGGTGAGTCTCGTACTGATGGCTAGGAAGTGAAATGAAGAAAGGGAGAAGTGAAATATCGTGTAGTTTTCAATCTGTTGTATTTGAAGTGGTGAAATTACAGCGCAAAATGAAAATGCATCGAAATCGTTGATGATGGTTCAAATTTATCGATGTAATTGCATTTTATATTTGTTTTTCTGTAATTATTTGTGATGTGTTTTATCATGTTTTTCACGGATACCTGAGTTGGTTGCCAATTACTGCTCAATTTTGTGGTCTTATCAGTGATCGAAGTATTCTCAAGACTTACATTTATTTTTACGTCAAGTAAATGCATATTGTAATATAAAAACTTACACGATCTGCGCTTTTATCCCTGTTTCTTGATAATTTATTCATTCTGATAAATTAAATTCTTACAGATTAGGGAAAAGAATTGAAATGTCTGGTGGAGAGAGAAAAAAACGTATAATGATCCCTGGTGGCGTCCGAGGTTGGGAAGAAGCTGGAGGAGAATTCTATCAAGAAAGTTATCCTGGTGCTGAGCTGGATTTAGAAGTAATGCAGAACGATCCTCATAGAATTTCAACTTTACTTCCTAGTAAGAAAACAAGGACAGGTGAGTACATAATGAGGAATTACTTATTTTTTTAGTATCAAGTTGGCTTTAAATTTGACTTTAACGGTTTTATGTAACAGGTACCGTTGTGAAAGATCAAAAATTAACAACTCTTCGTCATCGCACTACTCTCAGGTCTCATTACCAAGCTACAGTTGTTCCTAATAATGACATTCAAATATCTTTATTGCCCGATCTTTCAGGTTGGTTATCTGAATTCTCAATAGATAGGTTTGAAAATTTTTCAGTTTCTTGAAATGTGAATCAAATTTACAGAAAATTTATCCAATGAAAAATTACTGTGGGAAGAAATCATGAAAATTAAAGCTATGCCAGTAAATATGGCTCAGAAAAAAGAAATGAAAACTAAATTACTGGTAAGCAAAACGTTATAATTATTCGGAAAAAAGTGATAACTGGATCGATTTTTTTTTACAGAGTAGAGATACTCTCCGATTACAAGGATTTAAACAGTTTAAATGGAAGAAAAAACAGTCGTGGATGCACTTAAAAGTACGTTTTAAAGAAATAAATGAAAAATTGACATTATGGCGGAATAGTTTGAAAAAAATCGAAGGATATTACGGTACAGGAGTGGTATCTTTTTTTTTATTTGTAAAATGGTTGATATTTTTAAACGTAGTTTTATCTTTGATCGTACTCATATTTGTAATTTTTCCAAACGTTTATGTTACGAATTTTACTTCGTTTAATGATTGCGTCTCGGCAGACAACGCTTCGTTATATTTTTCTAATGGAACAGCCGAAGCCATCAATGTTTTGAATGATGTCTCCGTTTTGTTGAACGTAGTTTTCAATTCAAAATGGATGATCACTTCGCCGTTGTATTATGCATACTACAAAGATTGCGATTTGGACTTGTATTACATTAAAATTCCCCTTCCATTAGCTTACATCTTGGCGATGGTTATGTGCTTCACCTACAGTTTCATATCTGTATTGAAAAATGCGGCTGATGGATTTAAAAACAAATTATTAGAAAGTCAAGGCCAGTTTTATGTTTATTGTAACGTAATATTTTCTGGTTGGGATTTCTGTATTCAAAATGAAAGATCTGCCAAAGTGAAGCATAAAGCGATATACAACGAAATAATTGGCCGATTAAACGTGGAAAAACGTAAAGAACATTTGAAAAATCTTACAAAACAAGATTGGTGCAAATTATTTTTTGTACGTGCGGTCGTGAATATCGTCGTTACATCACTCCTAGCAGTTGCCGGATTTATTATATTTTTGGCATTCAAGTCTTCCAACGAACAAAATATGAATAAAGCTGCTTGGTTCATTCAAGTATTGGTGGAATTTACTCCAGCTGGTTGTATAATATTTTTCAACCTTGTATTTCCGTTTATATTCCATTGGCTTGTGAAATTTGAAAAATTTAGCCCTATTTTTACCGTGCAGATAACTATTGTTCGAACGATATTGCTACGATTGTCATCGCTTTGCATTTTATTGGCTTCGGTAAATGAGGTTATTCATGTGAAAACTGGTTTAAGTGAAAAAACTTGGGAATCCGACTTGGGAAGAGAACTATATAAGTTGCTGATACTTAGTATAGTTATGCAAATTTTGTATACATTCTTATTAAACTTTCCTAGAAGTTTATTGGCCAAACATTGCAAAAATAAATTTATCCAATGCATCGGAAAACAGGAGTTCGATTTACCGGGACATGTTTTGGATATCGTTTATGTACAAACCATTATATGGTTGGGTAGTTTTTACGCGCCATTCTTATCAATCGTCGGTGTGATGACATTTTTATTCATGTTTTACATTAAAAAATTCGCATGCCTAGTGAATTGTAGACCAGCGTCAAATGTCTATTATGCTTCACGCTCTCAATCGCTGTACATGTTTATTTTACTGGTTTCGTTCGCTTTTAGTATTATTCCTTGGATATACTCTATCGCGTTAATTGAACCTTCTAAAACAAATGGACCATTCAAAAATTACGATACTGTTTGGACAATCATCGTGAAGACATTCCATAAATTCCCCAATTGGTTCAGTAAAGCGTTGAATTTTCTTGTTTCTTCCTCTGTTGGAATACCGGTCATTATTATTTTATCTTTAATCAATTATTATTACTACGCGATATACAGAGTAAATAAACAAATGGTTTTGGTCTTAAAAAGACAATTGATTTTGGAAGGTCACGATAAGCAGTTTTTACTTAATCGTTTGAGCGCTTTTATTAAACAACAACAGGAACGATACAGGCCTAGGAACATAGAAATGTGAAGTATTTAACGTGCTCTTCCCAGTAATCATACTTCCTCTTTTGATTTGTTTTTAAAATTGAGAATGTTTTTATTTTTTTAAATTATAGCTTCCGACTTATTTTCATTAATTGTTAATTCCAATTTTTTAATTGTCGACGCGTGTATAGACGAAAAAACCGCTGGTATTATGCTCATAACGACATTTATCTATACATTTTCCATTTTTATTGCAATACTCATTATTAGTTCAACTAAAAAATTATCAAAAAAATTTTGTTGTATTTCTCCATTTTTCGATTTCATGACATTGTTCGTGCAACTATAGTAGGAGCCTAGGTGGTACTTAACTACCTATTTACCTGTGCTTGTTTTTTATAGTATACGTAAATTTTGTATTATTTTTAATATCGAATGGTTTTCATTTGTGATTAAGAAAGTGACTGGAATGTTTTTTAAGTTTTGATAAAAATAGCTCGTATTGACGTACAAACGTACGTATTGAATTACACCAAAATTTGAAATTAAAGTATTGTGTTACCAATTTTTTAAATGTATGTTCGTAAATCATCTAGTCATTGAGTGTTTTAGTAATAAACAAATTTTGTGTTTACTCTTTCCAAAAATCTCATTTATGTAGATCTCAATTAATGTTTTCCATATTATTTGTGAAATGTTTCAGGAAAAATTTTTATACTCCAATATTGAACAATTTTTCGAAGGTATATTGTATTATTAACACTAGTCCAGTAGTTCATATGGTATCGATATCTAGTATATAATCGATGTAACTTTCCAAATAAGTTTTTTTTTCAATATTTATAAAGTCCACGCTTCGAATTTGCAGCTGTAGTTTTTTTTTTTTTAAATTTTTGTACGTATTTTTACTTTGAATAAAATCATATTAAGTTTCATAACGAATAAATCCTTAATTTTCAATTGAATTCTTACGAAAGAGTGCTAATGAATGTATATCACTTGCGTCCATGGGAACAACTACCGATATCACAAACATATTTTTCACAAGTATGAATTGATTGAAAAAAAATTAACAAGAAATTATGAAATACTTTATTTGATAGACGGTAAAATTAATAAAAATTATCATAAAAAGGCGATAAACAATTACATAAACAATAGAATTAATAATAATTTAATTCATAAGTTATGTTCATATAACGTTTGCATACATACATCATGTACCACTGTCAAATCACAGTTCTACTTCGTTAAACTAAATATCGTAATCAAGGTTTCATTTTATTTTACAACGCTTGGCTTAAGGAGAGAATAAATGTTAAAAATTTACAATGAGGACGAACAGAAAAAATTGCTCTATTTTAATATTCCAAGTTTTTTTGCTTCAACTTCATAAATTAATAATCTCCACATTTTGACAACAAATACTTCTGCTTCTTCGTCTAAGACCTGAAAACGAGAAATTCAACCGATGAAATGAACGTTATGATAATTTCTGTGCGTAAATTTAATTCACGTACCATTTGAACATCATCAAGGATACTTTGTGGATCACTTCCAGCTAACACTTTGGAACAAATAAAATCAACTAGGGTTGGTTCTGGTTCACCGATATATTCGATGATTTTCTTATTGATCCATGGTCTTATTCTTTTCTCCATAAGAGTCTGAAAATATAAATTATTTTTATTCAGTGAAAAGAATAACTAATTTTATCGTGCTGTAAGATGAGAATTAATTTTGAACTCACATTATCGACGGATGACCAGTCTAATGCATACTTAAACAATGAACTTTTATCAGTTGGTATTTTATCAATCAATATTTTTATATGTTTTCGCTTTTCTTCTTGAGATTTCGGCGTATCGGCTTTACTATCCTTAGATTTTCTATCGTCACTAAAGTCTATAAAACGGCAAAACAAATCATTCGCAATGATTTTTAGCAACAAAATAAATACAATTAATGCGCCAAATATATTCACCTAAAGGAACTAGTTTTCTTCGTTTATTCGGCAAAGCAGAATCATCGTCGTCTGTATTGAAAACATCTCTAACATCTAATTTTTTTCTTTTCTTTTTATCTTTATCTTTATCTGAATTTTCGCTGGTTTCATCTAATTCAAAACAAATCTTTTAATTTATCATATAATAGGTTAAAAAAACATTTCACGAATTCTTACCCATTCTCTCGCCGGCTGACGAAGATTGAGATGATTGAGGAGGGGGTACTGGAATAGGAGGAGTGCCGTAAGGACTATTAGCTGGTGATGGCGAACGTGACGACCCATTTGGAAGAGGCGCAGGTGATATGGATAACGATCGGTTGTATTCACCTTTATTCAATCTATCGTCGGTTTCAAACGCACGTTTATCTTCGTTTCTGTTTCTCGTCTCTTCGGAACCGTGATCATTTCGCGATGCGCCTTGAACCTTCGCTCGATCCACTTCATCGTGTTGTTCTTCTATTCGCTTCTGCTCGCGTTCGGAATCTTCCCTTTCACGTTCTCGAGCTTTTATTTCACGCTCGAGTTCTTTCGCGCGTTCTTTTTCTCTTTTCTGTTCTTCCGTAACGTTAATTAAAAGTTTGGGTTTGTATAATTCTTCACGTGCTTTGAGCAGCTGTAAATAATAGGTAAATAACGGTTAGTCGAAATTTTCATTGTTATTAGTACATAATACACAAAAGTGCTCACCTTGGCAAATTCTACTTCTGGATTATTGGATTCACCGGCGTAAATTTTCGCTTTTAATTCTTCTAATTCTTCTTTCTCTTTTTGTCGATCTCTGTTATCCATTTCAATTTCAGCTTCTCGATCAGCAAGTCGTTCTTGTAACTCTCGTCCTCTAAAAAGGCAACAAGATAATTGTACCGATGTACTTTGAACGCAATTAACGATTTCACCGGCAAAATTACGAGCTTACTTGTAATATTTGATATCATCTCTATCATCTTCGTAGTCTTCTAGAAATTCTTTTAATCTTTTCGCTTCTTTTTGCCTTTCTTCTTCTTTGATTCTACGTTTTTCTTTTTCCCTAGATGCCTCTTTGGATTTACGTTTTTCTCTAGCTTCCCATTCCTTTAAACGTTCCTGTAAACCGTGAAAATTCCAAATTACGTTCTGCGAAGGATTTCACAAAAGGTCTGATTTACGGAAACACATACTTGATAAGCATTCTCACGATCACGGGCAATACGTTCTCTTTTTTTCTGCTGCTTGGCTTCTTCCTCTTCCTCTTTTTCGCGTAACAGATCACGATCCGATCTGTCGTCACGTTCACGAGGAGATCTTTCGTGATCTCTATCTCGGTCACGATCTCTATCTCGATCTGCGTCCAGTCGATTATGGTCGCGATCTCTATCCCGATCACGTTCTCGTTCACGATCGCGTTCTCTATCTCTTTCCCTTTCGCGTTCACGTTCCCTGTCGCGTGAACGCTCTCGCGGTTTACGTTCACGTTCGCGCTCACGCTCACGAGACCTTTGCAAAAATTTTACACATTAATAGTCGCGTTTTTTTAAATGAAT
>QBDW01001586.1:0-16316 GCA_003261595.1 Maconellicoccus hirsutus
ATACACAGTGCTAGTAGGTACTTATGTTTTACACACAAACACGTGTTTAGGTATCTAGATGTACAATACACGTTGCGTTGTTTGTAATCTGTGTAAGTGTGGCCACTTTTTACGAGTCGCGTCAGCTACGTTGATGGGATTTTTGCGCTGAGGGGTACTAAGATCAACCGGACGGGCTGTACGTACTACGTACTACATACACAGTGCTAGTAGGTACTTATGTTTTACACACAAACACGTGTTTAGGTATCTAGATGTACAATACACGTTGCGTTGTTTGTAATCTGTGTAAGTGTGGCCACTTTTTACGAGTCGCGTCAGCTACGTAGATGGGATTTTTGCGCTGAGGGGTACTAAGATCAACCGGACGGACTGTACGTACTACGTACTACATACACAGTGCTAGTAGGTACTTATGTTTTACACACAAACACGTGTTTAGGTATCTAGATGTACAATACATCGGTAAGTTAAAGGCAATCAAGGCAAGACGAAACGAGGAGACGACTCACCAAAAAACATTAATAACTCCCTGGCGAATGGGAAATTAAAATTGGCGCTAAGCGTCATTACGTAAGGATTTAAACCAGGAAACGCTCTATCGAAATGGTTAACGTCGCTCAGAAAATTTGTGGAACCACCGAAGACTAATATTCCATGCGGAAACGTAGAGAATATGTATGTAGTATCAGGCGGCAAGTCGGCCGTTTTCACTAATTTGATTGGAAAGTAATCTCTTCGATATCTCCAAAAACGTAATTTCCTCAACGTAATTATCCTAATAAAATAAACGTTCAGTAATCTGCAGTGTTGCACATCAAGTGCACTGTTGTTATACCTTCGACCTCCGGTATGAGGCGTTTCACGATCGTAATACATCCAAATTAGGTATGAAATACCAAATATCCATAATGGCGGCAATACGCACAGCAACAGCAGAAAAGGCGGTCCAAAAATGAAGGTCAACGTTATTGCCCAACATCCCAGCCAATCATAATAGTTTTCGACGGTCTGTTGAAATGATTTTTTTTTTTGATAATCAGGCGACGGCGACGTAGGTCCGTATTCTATTTCCTGAAAACGTACAGAAGGTAATAGGTATACGAGTAGGTACATTATGTAGGTACTGTTTTCTGCCGAATACAAAGTTACAGAATACAGATAGGCCTATATACTGCATAAGGACTAAACAACGATTTTTGTGAGGGTGGGGAAGGAATTGAAGTACCTAATAACTTTGTCAACCTAATCGTGAGAAATACGCCGACTATAACTGCATGAAAATTTTGCCGGGTTGAATTATCGAAAATTTAAAATATAATTACAAAATAGCGCAGAAAAAATACCGTACTAAACGATATACATATTTAATAAAAAATAATAACGAAAAAAAAAAAAAAAAAGAAAAGAAAAAGGATTTAATGGACGAAATGAACGTATAAAACGTCAGTATCGTATTATTACTCACTCGGCATCTCCTTCAACGCAATCCTCATCCTACACGCTGTACTTACTACACCGTGATCACAATAGATCATTTCCTCATTCATTGTCCGCTTTACACTCAACTTGGAAACAGACTGAAATGGTACCTTCCCCCTTAAGAACCTTATTATTCGACGACTTCTCCATTTTCTAACTAAAACTCTCCAGTCTTCTCCCAAAAATCTAAACCCTCTGGCCTGGGCAGCAGTACACGGCACGTTGAACTAAAAAAGTAAAATACATAATATATATGTAGGTAAAACGGTGTACACGACTACACGTACAGTGGCGTAGGAAGAAATTTAGCGTCAGGTGTTTAACATTTTGAGCGCCGTTTAAATCCCGCCCAAACAAAACGAAACCCGTTGTGGATGGTCGCCAGCGGAGAAGTTGTAAAGAAAGTAAAATTTTTTCTACAGAACTGTCGATAATTTTCAACTGAATTCGGGGATAGTCCCCTGCTCTTTAGCCCTCCAGCCCTCCGGGCAACGAAAAGGACCAGCAATTTGTTTGGGTTGACATAAACTTGGAGTAAACAGAAAAAACCAACCGATTGTAGGTAGGTAAGTAAATTTTCGCTTACCGTTGTAGACAAACAAATTTGGTTGTAATCGTTATGATTTTGGCCCCGTTTCGTTGTTACCTTCGTCGTTTCATCGACAACGTCCATTTTACGTCGACAGCGATGCGCTTATCTTATCTTTCTTTATTGGCTTGAAAATTTCAGCTGCGTCTACGTACAGTATTTCGCATTGCTCAGCTATTTATTCACTTCAGTACTTACAAACACAATGTGTAGGTATACATACTAGGTATATCTAAACGTACCGTACGTAGAATACAACAAGTTTGCGCGAATAAATATTATTTGTCAATGAGATAATTTGGACGTTAAATGCAAAGAGCACGCAGCTTCTACAGTTGGCGTAATAAATTTCTCACAAATGTCACGTACATGCGTCTGTGTGCATACTGCATACTCCTTGAAGAACGAGTGCCTACTGCCTAGTGCCTACGCCTAGCAATGTGACGCGACGTTTAGCCGTTTACGTAAGCCTACGGTATACTGTATATGCGGTATGCGGTATGCGCTACGTACAGTGCACACATTATGCTGCGAGTAAATTTCAAACTTGTCGTAAATTTACACGTACGTAAATATGTATGTATGTAGGTAAGTAGCTGAAGTAACTGGGTAATTAATAATTATTAATGCTGCGGTAGCATCGTAGGCAACTTGCAGATAAGCAAACACGTAGCTGCATAAATGTACTACATAGCTACGTAAAAATGCACAGGTATGAGGTACCTATACCTACTACCTAGCTAAATAGCTAGTAGCTACTAGCAACCCACTACACAATAGGCTCTACCTGTCCGTACCCATACCCACCTTCCCACGCATCTACTTACATACCAGATTGATCGTGCCCCCCGTCCAGAAAAATAAATTACCTACTTTTTTTCGGTTTTACAACGAAAATAACGGCGATGGCTTGAACACGAACAATGTTGAACTGGACGTCTTTCTCTTCTGCAAGAAATCAAATTTGCTCTTGTCGAAAATTATATCTTACATAAGTTTTATCAAGTCTAAAACAAGTAAATAAATTACGACCAACGTCGGATCACCATCACCGCCAACCATTACCGACCATCTAGGATAAAGGCGTAGCTGAACTCAGCGGGAGTTTCCGGGGAGGGGAGAGGAGGGGGAGGGGGTAGAGGGATCTCGATCTCTCCTCTTGGGGTCATAGACTACGAAAAAAATATTTTTTGTACTAATAGACGTGCTGTATAGAAAATGGCCAACCTTGCTTAGGCAATTTTTTTTTTTGGCGCTTCTAATCGCCGAAATTACAACGCCAACTGAACCACGGCAGGAACTAACGGATTAGAAAAGATTTCAGTCTCAGAACTTGGCATTTGGATGTTTTGAAATTGAAAAGGTTGAAATACAGATTTAGATTTGGATTCTTACTCGTAAAGTCACGAATTAAGGTGGGGATTTCCGTGAATTTCTTGTCCGGCTTTCCGCGACACGAATTTTTTTCGAAATTTAAACCCTCCCCTCGGTTTGTTTTCTGCTGCGTCGCACATTTTAATTAGGCGTACGACGGCGCGACGCTACTAAACTGTTCTAAAAAGGCGAAGCGGCGAAGTGAAAAAGAAAAAAAAAAGGAAATTTATCAGTTGAGCAAATTAAAGTTTTTATGATGTAACCGACGCGACGCGACGCGACGCGACGTTCTTTCTCACGTTAGGCTATACGCTTTTCATGAAATCAGGTGATCGTATCGTACGAGTACGAGTAACTTACTTGGTACTTAGCTACTTACTCGATGTTTGAAACTCTAAAAAATAAAAATCTTTCACTTGCAGTTCCATGCGATGCGACGCGAGGCGCCCACGGATCGGTGCGACCTTGTTTGACGATTATCGAATTCCATGTAGACGATGTATATGTTGATTCGTGAATATGTCTGCGGTTACTCGATGGAAAAGGTGTAACCGTTAACCGCATAAACGCGGTATTTTATTTGTTAAAGTTGACGATATAATACACGACTTGGGCCTACGAGTATTATGATTAGTATCAGATAAACGACAATCTGTCTAGTCGCGCGCGCGTCAACCACCTTTTCTATTTCATCGCGTATTAGTACACGAACCAAATCGAAAACAAAAAACAGCCCTCAAGGAATTCCTTGAGGCGCTGCACCTTGATTTCAACAGTTATTGAGGTTATTGAATTTTGCGAGACCCGAAGTCGTGTCTCGACGTATTTCAAGTAGGTATAAGTCATAAGTACCCACGTAGTAAGTACGTCTACGTACTACGTAGTACGTACTACGTAGTACGTACTACATGTACTCAGTTACATTCTCTGTTTTTGTTTTTGTTTTTATTTTTGAATACGCGCAAAGACCAGAGAGTCGCTATTGCACCGCGCCGCTACAAATGTTTGTCTGCGGATTCTTGGCGATGTGCTTCTAGTTCGAAATAGTGGTGTCAGCCTGAACGAATGCGACAAGTTCGTGAAGTGATGCTACGAATACGCGTACGATACCATAAAATGTTCGATTTGGTTTTCAATTTGAAAACTCGCCGAGCTGTCTGAGTTCAAAATTAAAGTGTCGGTAGCTAGGTAGCTAGGTACTTAGGTAGGTAGGTAGGTACATACTACATACATAATATTATTATAGCTTTATTGTTAGGTACGTGGGCGAACAAAAAAAGTTAACACCTACAGTAGGCCTACTACCACTGTGAGCGTCTATACGAACTTGATAATGTTTTCTCACCTCCTGACCTAGGGAACAGAAAATTTGCGTGGAACGATTTAACCTCAAATTCTATAACATCATACATCATGAATGTAGTGAAATTTTTAAGCCGAGTCAAACATGGGCAATTTTCTTAGACTTGGCTGGATTATGGCTGTAAGTAGGTAGCTAGGTACTAGGTAGATATAGGTTAAGGTACTGAGTAGGTAAGTAAATACTGGTAACTTAAGAGTCAAAACTTACCACTCGGATATTTCCATTAAATGAAAGAAATTACGTACTTGATGAAGAAAAATAAAATACGAGTAGATAGGTATCGGAAAAAAGCAAACTTTACCCACATATCGCAACAAATTACTCGTAAGTTACGTACGACGCGGTCGCATTTCAAAACGGAAAAAAAAATACCTACTTATAAAAAACTTACGAAAAGAAAACTCGTTCTGTTGCTTCAAATCTATCAACTATCAACTATCGGCTTTGGTGTCTTAGTCTCAGGGTCTGGTGATACATCATCATTTTGTTGCGGTGACGACGATTGTGGCGATAGCTCGATGCGCAATTTTTGCGCTACTCGCTTGAGCGCTGTATTTCTGAAATCTAGGTGTTTTACGTGCATGATCTTTCATTTGACCGCTAACCGAAATGCACAAATTTAGGTGGCGAATGCCCTTTACCGTTTACCTTAAACATGACGTACTATGTACCTAACTACCTACTGGTACTCGTTTCTCTTTGACAACTTCATAAAAATAGGACTAGGCTTATTCGCAACGTTCGTTTTGCTGGGGGTTGCTGGGGGTTGTTGCCGCTGTAAAGAATAGAGGCTACGGGCTTCGGGCTTCGGGCTATGGGCTATGGGCTATGGGCTATGGGCTATACGCGAAAGTACCGCACGCGCATTCTTAAAAAGTATCGTTTAAAGAATGACATTTCGCTGATACATGCATCTGCTATTAGTTGGCCAAATGTAAATGCAATGGTCGCGTACATTTACATAGTGGTAACATGTACTGTGGCAATTTCGTGATTTACGAGTAACTTGGGTATACGTATTACGTACTACCGGTACTACCAACAGTACCAACTAAACTTTATTCGTTTATGAACAAAAATAAAATTTCCGCGGCGAGGGGGCACGAATATTGCCAGTGAGACAACCGTTACACGAGTAATATGTAACATATTGTGGAAATGGTTTCAAAAATTAAAATAAAAAACTAAAATGTTGAAAAATTTTCTTTTCGCAACGAAGTAACAAGTAGGTATTTCACCCTCCTTAAACCCCAAGAAAAGTACCTATGCTTCGATTAAAATTAGTGCAGTCAGTCGCCTGATGAGAATCAATTTGGATTCCTTGCTTGTTTTTGAAATTTAACGAATTACAATTTTTCTCAATTTAAATTCAACCGATCGTAGTCGCAGCAAATTTGTAATCCTTCATTCTTCCATTCCTATTTCCTACCATGAAATAGGAAAAAAGAGAAATTAATTTTCCTGACGGATACTCAGTGCGTGGTATAATGGAAAAAAATCTCGCCACTGAGCTTAAAACATTACTCAGGTAGTTGCTACTAGGTAGGTACATGTAGGTAGGTAGGTAGGCAGGCAGGCAGGCAGGCAAGTAGAGGTAGGTAATTGAGTATTACATCGGTATATTTCAATAATACCTACATCTTGCATGTAAAACCGGTAACGCTTGTGTGTGTGTGTGTGTGTGTGTGTGTGTGTGTTGCATTTATGCAATATGTAGTTCAATTATTGTACTCGTATGTACATAAAACCTACCGGGTCCCTTCACCCGTGAAAATTAATTACTCTCTACCCGATTTGATTTCGCAGTGAAAATGGTTGCAATAACTGCGACAATGTTGAGTAGGACATCTTTTTTTTTTTACAAACGAAACTCGTTCTTATCAATCTATGTATGTAGGTGCATAGTGCATACTTTCAAGTCTCGAGACCGTGATAGGGGCAAATTTGATTTTTTATTGAAGAGAATGATATGCAATTTGACACTGTTTAAACGGTCATTGCCATTTTCACTATAACACGGAAAAAAGTAGGTACCTAATTTATTTTGCGGCGGAGTGGAGGGGGCCCGATCTATGCCTACCCGCCTGTCTAGTGTCTAGGTCTACCCGCTACTCAACTTATCTGTTTATCCATCTGTGTATTCATTTATCCATTATCAATCTACGCGTAATATCTACCTATGACGTATCTGTTGAACAATTGTTTGAAATTTTCAAATGGTACGTAACGTACATGGAGTAGGCTATTTCTGCATAATTACGTAATGCATGTACAATAATTGTACATTGCACATTGGCAACAATGTATGCTATGTACAGACCGTCCGGTTGATCCTAGTACCCCTCAGCGCCAGCGCAAAAATCCCATCAACGTAGCTGACGCGACTCATAAAAAGTGACCACACTTACACAGATTACAAACAACGCAACGTGAATAGGGACGTCAGTGCGTGCAAATTACAGCACAAAAAAAAACGTACGAAAACAGTAAATCATCGATTATTAATGATTATTTTTCGTTTTTAAATTATTAGCATAAATTTAAATTCGTCATTTTAATCAAACTAACGATTTAAAAACATCGATTACGATTAGGGTTGCAAATAATTTATTATTGTATTACGTAGTACTGTTATCTATGGTGATGGGATTTTTGCGCTGACGCTGACGCTGAGGTCGCTGAGGGGTACTAACATCAACCGGACGGTTTGTACGTACTGTACATCTACATACGTATTAATTAACAATGACAGGATTCAGTACATACAAAGATATAAATGTGCATACATATTACATATTATGTAAATATACCTAATTAGAAATCACCTGCGAACGTCAGTTAGGTAGGCTTACTAGGTGTAGGTAGTAGGTACATACCTAGTTAGTAGTTACCTACATAGATGTAGATACAGATAGCTTTTAGCTACATAGATACTGATACTAGACACCTAATAACGTAAATATGCCAATTTAGCGAGAGCTTCGTAGGTACTAGGTAACTAATAACCACGAGTATGGTCGTCGTTTCATAATTCTATAGTTAGACTAATATCGCTGCAGTCTTCGTCAAAATTACTGTAACACGCTCTGCTCTCGAAATCGTCGTCGTCGGATTTACGATCACTTTTGGTTGGCCATGGCGGCGATGACTTGCGACATTTTCTGTAGCAGCTGATTAAGCAAAGAAACGACACGGTCATCGTGACTGCTATTAGGGCAACCGGTAAAAAAGACGTTTCCACGCTGTGACTAGAAAATAATTTTTTACTGGTATCCATAATACTGAAACGTTGCGTCTCGTGCAGACGTTTGGGCAGACCATTCATCAAGCTTTCTTTGACGCTGTTCTCGATGCTGAGCGTGCATTCTACGCGCACGATTTCCATGCGCTGCCATAGGTTGGTAGCGTTGTCGGCGTCGTACCTGCAGCTGAGGTCGTGCGTATACAATCGACGAATCATTAATAGGACGGCCAAACTTTGTATGTCGCAGTCGCATCTCCACGGGTTCTCGTGCAGGTCTAAACTGGACAGATTTTTCAGCCAAGCGAACAAGCCCGCGGGCAACGTGCCCAGTGAATTATTTCTTAAACTTAAATTTTCTAACGATAGTAAATTGGAGAACGCTTCTCGCTGAACGATTTTCAGCGCGCAATTGCTGAAATCCAGCGTTTTCAGCATGGGCAAGGCGGTAAATTGAAAACTAACTAGCGTGTGAATCGGATTTCCGCTAAAATTCACCATTTCCAACATTTTATTGTCCGAAAATACGAAACGATCGACGCTTACGATCGAGTTATTCGATAAATCCAATTCTTTTAGCCATTTTAAGCCGACAAACGCGTTCTCTCGTATTTGCTGCACGCCGCTACTCTCCAGCACTATCGTCTCCAGGCTGAATAAACCGAGCGATGCGAACTGTTCGTCGTTTATGACGGCCATTTCGTTGCCAGAAAGGTCCAAAAAGTTTGTACCCTTGGCGATTGCATCCGGCATCGTAGCTAGCCCGCGTTCTTGGCAGTTGGTCAGATTTTTACCCATGACAATCGAGCAGGTGCACAGCGACGGACAGTCAGCGCTCGGCTCCTTCGAAGAGTTGGCCGACGTTAAACCTATCAGCATAACCGCCGCGATTGCATAATACACGTATAATTTTGCGAACGCACGCGAAAATGCCATCCTGATCTGATCGACGTTCGTCCTATCCGTATTATTTTCATTTTTTCATTATGACACGAGGCCGCTGCGTTGCGCTCGAATTTTCACCTGTAATAACACGAGCACAAATCAATAATCAATGTACGAGTACGTCTACATTTATACCTATCCGCATCCGCGGCAAAAGCTAGCATTTTCACGAGTCCAATTGCCCATGTAGACGAACAGAGCCGTCGCGTCGCGTCGTGAGGGGACGGACATGAGAAACCGCGCTGGCATCACTCACTCCCTTAGCTGGATTTGTATACGAATGATGAAGTTATTTATTTTATGCTAGGTATGTGCTACAAGTAGGTATATACAGTACGTAGGATGTGCTGCATATAAAGCAAGGAGTACGAGTACGCAGTACGCACACGCAGCCAATTAGGTACAGTAAATAAACCAACTATCCCATCTCACCTCTCCCTCCCCTCCCCTCCCCTACATGTAGAAATTCAACGAATAGTATATACTCGTAGTAAGTCTATACGTAGCCTATGTAGACGCAGATTTTTAGCTGATTTTTTTTTAAATCGAATTTTCAAAAAGAAAGAAATGAAAAGAAAAACGGGTCATTTACTACAATACGAATAGGTGCTAGGTAGTAGGTACTAGATAGTAGGTACTACTACGTAGGTAGATGTAGTTTCGAAACGACCCGGCTTAACGATGGCTTAACGATGGTTTTGTGATCCTAAAAGTCCACTTTGACCATTCTTGTTCCAAGTTCCAGTGTTAATACGAGTAGGTAATTAAAGGTATTAGGTAAGGTACGAATGTTCGGTATTTACGAATGCCGAATGCATATTGCGTACCTCTACCTACTCAAGCATAACACGACATTGGCATTGGTGCCCGTTCTATTCAATTACTACTCGTAATTGCATCGCTTGCAGCGCAGCGCGGCGCGGCGCGGCGCGGCGTTGCGTTTCAGTTACAAACGAAATTTCAAAAAGTCGAAAATTCACAAAATGCTTTTGACGCATTGGCAAAAATGAGAAAAACTCTAATTAACCCGAACCCGATAGATCTGGACTATTCTACATTCTACACGTCGTCATTTATTCTATTCTACTCGTATTTCATTATTGGAGCGCGCAATGACGTCGGCGTGCATGACGCAAATCCTGTCCTACCTCTACGTACTTCTACCAATGTTGTTCCGCACTTCCGCAGCCTCAACACTCGCCAAGTCCTCTCTTTCCCTCTTTTTCTCCCCATTTCTCACACTCAAATTCTCTCACTCTCACATCCCCCTTTCCTCTCTCCTCTCTTCTTTCACCTTTTTACCAAGATTTTTTGTTTGTTTTAGATTAGGCTGTTGCGCTTCGTACGAGTATTTTTTTAGTACATCGACGTCAGCCAAGTTGCCCGCGGATTAACCATGTTCGACGAGTTGTAAACAATTTTTTTTTCTCCTTAAAAAATTCGAAGTAATCAACATAACGTCGCGTCGCATCGCGACGTCAGTATGCAATGTACCGACAATCCTTACTTTTTTTCATCTTTCTTAATTTGTTCGTTTAGGAAAACGTTCGAGTTCGTAATTTTGAAAATACTCGTAAATTTGGGTTAGGTACATAGATGTACGAGTACAACATGCAACGTGGGTTGGTAAGTAGGTAGGTAGGTAGGTAGGTAGGTAAGATTGTTAGTGGCTTGGCAGTTGGTATTGGTACGTCTAAATACATCGCATACGTATTGTGTACAGTGTACGTATAAGCGCAAATGATTTTCATGTGATTAACTTTGTTGTTGCGCAGCGGGTTCTTGTTTTGTACGGTACTGGTGTACTAGTACTGTACTCGTATGTATGTACAGTCAGTGGCGTAGCCAGGGGGCGGCAAAGGGGGCAATCCCCCCGTGGCCTTTTATTGTTTGTTTCGACGCATCGTAATTTGTTTATAAATTAAAGGAATAGGTAAATCAATCGTTTGCAATTTCTGGTTTCCCACTAATTAAAAAAAATTTTGACTACCTGGACTCGTTTTGCCCCCCTTGCCAAAATCCTGGCTACGCCACTGTGTACAGTACATACAACGAATGGGCGCAGAGTAGAGGCGTGGGGCGTGGATGCTGCATGTTTTATGCGTGTTTTTGATACGTTGCGTTGTCAGAATGACATATCGAAATCCAGTTCGTCAAAAATTTGAACAAAATAAAAGAAACAAACATACAGCTGCAAAAAAATCTCCCTCCCAACTCGGCCCCGAAACAATAACAATATTAATGTAGAATGTAATAAAGTTTCCGTTCACTTTTTCGCAAATACGGGTATGAATGTTAGTCTGGCAAGTGGTGCCAGTGCCCTCAAAACGGGACGAGTTTGAGATAAAAAATTCGAAAGAAAACATAATCATAATGGAGGTTTTTATTTCCGTATACCAAAATAACGCGGCGAATTTTTTTTTTGAACCGCACAGTTTTACTTTCTGTAACTACGTAAATTGTCATTTTCGTTGTTGCACTTTTACAAAAGGAGTTTCTTCCTTTTTTACCTTTGTAACTGAAACATTTCTCATACAGCAGACAGCACGCAACACTTCTATTACTGTAATTTCCACGTTTCAATGATACAGGTGAAAATCATGTACAGACCGTCCGGTTGATCTTAGTACCCCTCAGCGTCAGCGCAAAAATCCCATCACCATAGATGACTAATACAAATAAATTATTTGGAACCCTAACCGATGTTTATAAATCTTTAGTTTGATTAAAATGAAGAATTTAAATTGATATTAATAATTTAAAAACGAAAAATAATCAATAATCATCAATAATCGATGATTTACTGTTTTTGTACGTTTTTTTTGTGCTGTAATTTACACGCACTGACGACCCTATTTACGTTGCGTTGTTTGTAATCTGTGTAAGTGTCGCCACTTTTTACGCGTCAGCTATGTTGATGGGATTTTTGCGCTGAGGGGTACTAAGATCAACCGGACGGTCTGTACCTACTATACCTATGAAAAAGGAAGAAATTCCGAACCTCCGCTCGTGTGGGTTACATATTTCATTTATACGAGGCTAATTTAATTCACTGAGGTCCAAGAAGGGAAGTGCGAGAAAAACGAATTTTCTTCCATTGATATAAGTTCCACTTAGCGAGACCAGACTAGGTACCTAACTATGTATAGACAAACCGCAAGTGAAATGTGACCAGTGGTGTAAGGACATTTTGAGCGCCCCTCAACTGCAAAACATGTTTTCCATACCAATATTTAATTGGAAAAATTGAAAAAAAAAGGGACAAAATTGTTCGAGTGGAGTAAGGGCGAAAATTTTTCACACATCCATCACAAAAATAAATAAAGATTTTATCATTTTTGAGGAAGTTTTTGGTGTAACCTAATGGGTGATACAGCACTATTCTTCTGCATCGATAAAAGTTCTAAATTCGTTAACCCGTTTTGATCGATATTATTTTGATTTTCTATAATTTTTTATAATCTTCACTTCGCTAGCCCTTGGTGGCACCGCAATAATTTTGCGCCTAGGGACATGCCTACCTTGTCTCCCAAATAAGTACGCAGTTGATGTACGTGTACGGTGTACCTACGTCTGCGTTGGCCTAACAAGAAGGAGGTACAACCGCTTGAACGGCGAACGCACTACCTACGAGTATGTAGTTAGCTGGTTACCAAAGCATATCCTGCGCATGGAGAGCACAGGATTACTTCCTCAGATCACCTTACCTTTTCCTAGGGACGATCGCGATGCATAGACCATGTTATAAGTTTATAAACGCGCGAACACACCCTAAAGATACGCGTCCAATGTGGCAATTTCAAGACGACGGCGTTGTCGTATCGTGTTGCTGGCAACCGAAACCAGCCAGACCCAAGACTAAACGAAGTCTGTTGAATTCATACCACATGCATTACTTGGCTAGTGGCTAGTGGCTAATGGCTAATGGCTAATGGCTATCTGCGAGTAAGGAAATTGTTTGACGAACTGAGGACGCGACGACTCTAATTCTATCCTTAGCGAAAGTACCTACATTCTTAAATATCTGCGTATTATTACTATTTCGTATACTTACATTTTATCTTGTACGTTACATTAATGTAATACGTATATGTAGATGTACGTACGACAAGACCATAAAGCGTGTAGGTCTACGTAGGTACGTAATACGTATGTATGGAAGCTGATCTCTGCTTTCTCTTCGTTTTTTCTCTCGATCGTAAATGTAAAATAGATAGTAAAATGGTAAAAAAGAAAGAAAGAAAGAAAGAAAAAGAAAAGAAGAAGAGGAAGAAAAAACGCGGTTACGCGCACTCGGCTAAAACATTTTCATCGAACTACAGGATTCTGGATGCGGAACTACGAGTATTCAGTGATTCTCGCGCGCGTCATAATCCAACAGCCAACACCAACAACGGAGACGGCGAACAGCGAGAGCGACGGCGTCGTGGAATCGCAACTGTACAAATCATCCGCTGCGCTGTACCTCTACCTATCGTTGTTATTGTAATACATGTATTTAACTCTGTAAACGCCGTCAAGTACACTGTACAAAGTACCAGATATACGAGCGGGCTAGAGAGAAGGAGAAATTTAGCGGGCTGTCAACATTCGACGACTGGTTTGAGCGCGGGTGGTGTACGCCTAAAATACGACTCGCGTCTGCCGGTCTGCCGGTTTGCCCACAAAGTCGTCAAATTTTACAGGTATTCGCGTCGCAATAACGGTTGAATTTGTCGAGTTAGTCTGTTGGTGAAGTGTTACCTCGTGCAGGCTTCCGCTTGCTTCTTAGTAGCTCCGTGTGAACCGGTCTTTCAGCACTGTAATTTCAATTCAAGGTAAAGGTCGACTTGTTTTTAATGATGCTAAAAAAACTAGCGTGTATCGTAGTACCGGGGAATTACTCGTACTCGTATTTTGACGCGTTACGTGGTACGTGTACCCTGTAGGTCTAGTAGATAGCTAGGTACTAGGTAGTACGTAGTACGTAGCACGTAGTACGTAGCACGTAGCACGTAGCACGTAGCACGTAGCACGTAGTAGGTACTAGGTAGGGGTACCGGTAGCCATACAGCCATACTATGGATGGTATTGCATGTACTCTACCATCACCACGTAACTAAGTACTCGTAATGTCTGCGGTGCGCGGTCAACCATCTATGTAGTATGTACATGTACATACAGTATATTTGTACGTACCTGTGAGCCATCTAGTCAAATCTAGAGAAAAAGAGTCGCGGTAATGCTATGCAGTACCTAATGGGGGCTCTAAATTCGGAAAATAATGTTTTTCTTTTTCTCTTTTAGAAATGGCTTCCTCTGCTGAGTGACGACCTAATTTAGGAAGACATTAACTCAAAATAAACAACATGATCAAAACAACTGGATATTTCGCACTGCACCTTAGCAGGGCATTAATGTATCGAGAGAGAAACACATAGTACGAGTGTATGTACATTGCTTTGTGAGACTCAAGAGCCGTCGGCATTTCTAGTGTAAGCCTGTACGCGTACAACAGCAACAGCTACGCTACAGCTACAGAGACGGGAGACGGCAGTCCGAATAACATTGGCCATTCATTGTTCATTCGTGTCATTTTAGGCACAGGCACGTTTGTTTGTGCGCAATGCGCAATTCGCAACATGGCCAAATAAGCGATAAGCGGTTCTCACCATAGTTCATACTCGTAGTTGATGGAAAATCTCGTCATTTCAATACACATTAGGTACACATTGCGGCAAAATCTGTATAAAATAATTGCGGATGGTATACAGATACGAGTACATACTGTACGTTATTATGTACTACGTAGTACGTACGGTGTGAGGGCCGTGCGAAAAGTTGCCTACACATTGTTTTTCATCCCTGAAGTAAAAAACAGAAACTCCGTGCGTTTGAAATTTTTCCCGCTGTAATACACATACTTACTGTACATATTATGCAACATCAAAGATCCGTGCGTGTATGTTATTGCAGCATGAAATGTGACGAAGGCGAAATCGAAACGAAGCCGATAAATGGTCACGGCACTAGATACATTTACCGTACATACATACTGTATGCACTATGTACTTAATTTGTACATGTAGGTAGCTAGGTACATCTTTCTACGTAAACCTAAAACCTAGAAACCTACCCACAGCCACAGTTGTACACATATGTATATTTAAAACCTCTCAAGAAGTGGTGTTTTTGAAGCATTTTGCGATTTTTTCTTAGCCCATGGGGAGAGGGGCTTTGGCTTTGTTCAAAATCAAAAAATACCTAAACATGTTGCACGCGTAAGTAACAGATTTAAGATATCCCCTAAAAATGTGACTCCAAATTAAAAATAAAATAGCTTCGCCCAATTGGGAATGGAGCAGTACCACCACCACCACCACCACGTCCACCACTCAACGTATACCTACTACCTACTACCTACTACCTAGTACCTAGCTACCTACCTACCTACATAAGTTACATTTGCTAGGGCTGGTTAGTGGTTACTACTATGTACGTAGGTAGTTGGTGATTGGTAGTAGTAATTTCAATGGTATCAGTTTCTATGCGTTCAGAAGCAGGCTTGTGCCGAACAGCATCAGCGATTACTGGGATACTGGGTACTGGGTAGTAGGTAGAGGTACGTTTACGTAGCTACGTACCAATAGGTATACCGTTGCTTCGTTGCGGTATCGCGGCGCGCACTAATTCGTATTTCCTATTTTGAAGCGTTTGTGAAGCCCTTGAAATGAAACGTTCTAATAGGCAATGGACACATCCTGTGTTAAAACGGAACCGCGCTGTCGACTAATAACGCCATCATAGCACATAGCGCACCGGCACCACACAAATACCCGAACCAAAACTACGAGTATTGAGGTAACAGCTTGCGCTCGCTGGTGTTAGGTCGCAGAAAATTTCAATTTTCCTGCCGATTAGGTAATAAGTATGACGCTTCGGCTTTGTTTGTTCATGTCATCATCATCGATCATTCATGTGAAATACTGTACGAGAATAGTGTTCAATATGAGATAACACGTACACGTATTTTTACGTACAGTATGTAATGTCTATCGTATACGAATACGTTTCACCGATCGCGACAAAGTGCAAGCGTTTCCATTTCACGCAACTTCCGCGAACGCAACGCGGCAACGGTATATGTAATTACATATGTAGAGTGCAACTGCATAGCTGGAATTGCATATTGCAAAGCGCGTACCGCGTACCCGTAGTCGTACGCGTGGTGTGGTGTGGTGTGGTGTGTGGTGTAGTGCGTTACTGCGTGCTTCGCATTGTAGCCTCTGCGCGATCCGAGTGTACTTTACCCAGTCGTGTTTTTATTCGCGGCGCGACGCTAT
>QBDW01001587.1:0-17740 GCA_003261595.1 Maconellicoccus hirsutus
GTATGCAACCACTTCAGCACCTGCAAAAACAAAATTAATTCATTACCGCCGTTCTAACCGGCGGATTTTCACGAAATACGTCTCATTTTACTAAGTCGATGTCGCTGATTACGAATATCACCTTAAAAACATACCATTGCTGAGAAAATTTCGAGATCGAAATTCGACTGAACACACAGTAAGAGATAGAGTAAAACTGATTATTGTAATAGATTTCTAAGGTCAGATAACCTGATAATCGACCCCTCACACACTTCGATGTGCCCTTTGAGGCTCAAAATAAATAAAATTCAAATCTAAATCTGAATTAACTGTGTTTACAAAATGGCAGCACATGTTTGTCCAATTAAAAGCTTACAAATTACGAAAATTCGATTATTTTAGCACCCAAAGGGCCGATCGTAACGATTGAGGTGTCGTATACTTGGTTTTCGGACCTGAGGAATCTATCGCAATAATCAGTTTTGTTCTATCTGGTACTGTGTGTTCAGTCGAATTTCGATCTCGAAATTTTCTCAGCAATGGTATGTTTTTGAGTTGATATTCGTGTTCAGCGACCTCGACTTAGTAAAATGAGACTAATTTCGCAAAAATCCGCAGGTTAGAACGGCGGTAATGAATTAATTTTGTTTTTGTATGTGTTGAAGTGGTTGCATACCAAAATGCGTGTAGGTAGAGACATAATTAATTAATTACCGTCGATCTAACCGGCCGATTTTCGCGAAATTAGTCTCATTTTACTGAGTAAACGTCGCTGAACACGAATATCGCCTCAAAAATGTACCATTGCTGAGAAATTTTCGAGATCGAAATTCGATCGAACACACGGTACGCGATAGAGCAAAACTGATAACGGCAATCGATTTCGCAAGGTCGATAACCTATAAATAGATACTTCATACGCCTTCGTAGCCTTTCTGTACTCCAAGAAAAATTCATTTCGTAAGCGTTATTCGACGACCGCCATCTTTGATCTTTCAAAAAATTTCAGATTTGGGAGTCGAGAGTGGTATCAATCTCTTCAGTTTTTTCCCACGATTCTAAATCCGTTTGAATTTTTCCAAAATATTCACGCAATCGAGAGTAATTAACGCTAATTTTTGAAATTGAAATAAACAAGCTTTTAACAAAAGAAAACAGTGTGACCTTCATGTCAGTGAAAAGTCGTAATTTTTGGAATTTTTTTCCGCGTCTCCTGGAGCTAATTAAAGTGAACGAAGGGTGGTTCGGAGGGGGTTTCGGAGACGCCGAATCGAATGACGTAGTTGGTTTTTCGTTTTGATCATTACTTTCCGAGATATCATATCAAAAAATTCTCCCATTTGATCAACAACTAAAGTTGCATCATAGAAACCTCAAAATAAGGTCTTGTAATTTCAATTTTGTATAAAATTGAACAATTTTTTGGTGTAATATTCCTAAACATGCATTTGTTTGTCATACAGAGCGGTATTACACAATTTTAACCCACTATCCGTCTGTCAGCGAAAGGTGCAGCGTATTCTGTTTCATTTTACATTCTAATCAATATTGTGGATTGGGGCTGTAATCGGGTCTCAAAATTTCAGTTGTAGGATTTTAGGATAACAAGAGGGGTATTTCACCATTTTTAGCCATTTCCAGCGGATGCGCAAGAAATGTTGGAGAATTGCACTGAAAGTTTGAGTTGTGTAGAGGAGGAGAGAAGGGATGATAACTCCATCATTTTTGAATTCTCCACATCGAAATACACTAGTTTGACTTTTTTTTGACCAAATCCGCCGGTATTTAGATGTTTAAGAGAAAAATCCCCAAAACCGTTTTTTGATTTTTTTTTAAATCGTGTCCAGAAAACCGAGAAAATTTGTACCCAGCCCAAAAGATGCGGAAAAAGTTGTAGATTAACTTCCGCACCCGCTCGTTTCAATAGTTCCAGATGAAGCTTTACAATAACGGTTCAACTTCAAGGGCCCATTTTCGTGGATGACCCTGTATTTGTTTTTTTTGAAGTATTCAACTGAATTTTCTGTCGCCTTTTTTATATTTTTTAAATTAATTTATTTGATTTATGTCGTCTGTCTTTTGATTGTCGTTTCTATTTTTGGATGAAAATAGAGTCGAATTAATTTTCTCGTCTGATTAAATATTCCGTATTTTTGCTTGTGAATGAAGCATCTGTTGTTGTTTGTACCTATTATTACTTGAAATTGTACAAAAATGGGAAATGATACGCAATGCATATTGGGAAAATGATACTCGAAATAGCTGAAAATGACTAAGTAAAGTATGAATTATTGGAATTAGTAATTGTTAAATCTGTTTTTCCTCGCTTGCTGTCCATCATTAATATCTATTTAAGTACTTACCTATTTCGTTGGAGCAATAAAGAGGTGTTAAATAATTGGTATTTTTGCTCGTTATATGATTATTTTTGTTGAAATTATTGTGCTAAGTACAACGATGCTTTTGAAATATAACAAAGGTTTAAATATTTACATTTTCATAGCTTTATAAATTCTCCTGCGTTGTTTTACGCAATCGAGTATGTTAAAATCATGTTATTGTGACAAGTCAGTGAATAAAGTAAGTATCGCGAGTTTAAAATATGAAAAGAGAACTGATTCAGTACACAGCGTCGTACTTGGATAACGCTGGAATAAAAGTTTTAAAGGATGGAAACCCTTATCGAAAGACATGGAAATTCATCATCACTGTTTTGTGTCTTTGCACGAACATAATTTTGATAAGTATTTTTTCATTTTTAAATCGCCACGATTTTAACGTATTAATCAATGCAGTGCCTTTCATTGCGATATCTTTTATCGTACTGTGCGATATCATCACGTTGAATGTTTTCAAATCAACGATTAGCGAAATACTATACCAGATGGATGACAATTTGCATACGTATCCCGATGAAGAGTTACTCAACGTGGAATACAAATGGTACTTGGAAGAGACAAAAATCACCTTTATCATCAAACTACACCAATACATGAACTACTTTTTATTGACCATAGCATATATTTTCTTCGTGGGATACGCTGCGTGCAGTGAAAATAGAAAAAACTTGTTGTTCCCTTCGTGGGTACCTTGGGAGTTATTCGACTTCAAGCGGCAAATCTTCACAGGCACGTTGCAGTATTTGGATGGACTTTATCTTGTCATTTTTGGTTATAATACCGTTTACAATTTCCTCTTTGCAATTTTTCTGGAGTATTTGAGGCAAGTAGAAAGATTGAAAGTAGCAGTTTCAACCCTTCTATCTCGGACCACTCAGAGTACCAGAACGAAAGAGCAATTTGATAGGATTTTTCAAGAAAATGTAGTACAATGCATAAAGCATTATCAGAAATTACGAAAGTGAGTTGAAAAACGCTTAAGTTCTTGTCAGAAATTCAGAATATAATTACGGTATATTTCTTATTCTACGTACGCTCAACTTCAATTTCACAGATCCTTTGCGTTGTTTAAAACCTGGTTCTCAGTTTTCTTTTCGTGCGACTTGTTCATTTCAATGTTATCGTTGTCTTTTAGTGTATATGCAGCGATAAATGTAAGTTTAATTCTATCTCTTACTTTTTGCACACTCAATTTACCTATCAACGAAGATGTATTCATTCGTGTTTTTTTTTCAGACCACTGCAGACATTTCGCAATTCATTTCGGCTTTCATCGCTTTTGTTTTGATAATTGAAGTAATTTTTATCGAGTGTATTTTAGGAGAGGTGATGCTTTTTTTGGTACGTAGAAGTCATAAATTATGCTCAAAAACTCCAAATTTCATACATTTACCCTAAAAATGCGTAACTTACATTTCGAACGCAGAATGAAGAACTGAAGAACATGTTGTTTTGGGAGATGCTCTGGTACGACGCGAACAAGAAAAATAGGCGATTGTTGGTCATGTTTCATGCAATGGCTTGTTTACCTTTTCGTCTGTTTGGGTTTTCGATTGTTGAAGCGAATCGTGAAACTTTTCTTCAAATTGTACGAACATGTTATTCGGTTTTCAACGTTATGAAGATTTCGTTTAAAAATCGTTGAAGTTATGGTAGACGTGGAATTTTACGCACAGAATACTTACCTACACTATTCATACATGTACAATAATGTACATGTTCATTTATGTTCATTCTTATGCTATGCAGTGTGCAACTATACGTTATCTGAGAAGCACATTATGAAAAATCACTGGATCTATACGTTCTGTGGGATTTAGCCACTTACTACTCATACATGTATTCGAATATTTATTCTTATATATTGCAAATATTGCGTTATCTCATCTAAAACGCACCAATACTTAGACAATATAATAATAAGGACCGCTCTACCGCATAAGAGTTGAAGTGAAGTCAACATAATTCTAGGAGCCTAAGCACAAAAGGGGAAAAGTAATGCGTGCGCAGAATATGGTGGTGTTGAAGAGGAAAAATCACAAACACACTACCGAACATTAACGCAAATTAATACACCAACACCATCAACCTTGAGCATTGCGCAGAGCCATTCCTGCGCTTAGGCTCTTAGAGATATGTTGGCTTCACTTTGCTCTGTTACTTTTAAATACAGTAGAGCGATCCATATTATTATATTGTCTAAGCTCCAAGTGCAATAATGAAAAAACGAAAAAAGATAAAAGAAGCATTATTTTTTAGTTTTGTTTCTACTCCTTCGCGTTATTTACGGGTCACTCAAAATGCAACACTGATAAACGATCATTTCCGCTTGTTGTTGTTGTTGTTGTTCACGCTGATAAGACATTTGTTGGGAATTGTAAAAAATCTCAATTGTCAATTTTTATCGCTACGATTTTTTAAATAAATTATGCAAAATATTTTAATGTATTTTTAAAATTTAAGCGAAAGAATTTTTTATCATCTTTTCACACCAAAGCACAGCTATTTGCTACTCCGAGTAGTTCTTGTATTACGCAATGAAGATTTTTTTTGGCAGGTACCCAGCATCATTATCTGTCAACTCGGCGTGGTGGCAAAGTGTCACATCTCCTCGATGAGAAAGTGAATTTTTCATTTTTGCATCACAATACCTCAAATTTGGAAATTTTATTTCTAAATACTAAACATACGATCGGTGTGAAAATTTATGACAGGTACTTAGCTTCATTGCCTATTATCACAATTCCTCAATAAGAATGTGAATTTTTCATTAGCACGTATAATCATGAAAATTACAATCCCTCACCGAAAGTAGGTATAAATCTCAATAAAGAATTCTGTCAAGACGAGACTACGGGTGTGGTGAGTTGCATAACTAATTTTTGCAGGAAAAACACTAAAATCCCTGTAACTGCCTAGGAAAATTAGAACTGATCTTGGTTATGCAATCTACTAAAACCGTTGTCTTGTCTCAGGACAGGTTGATTGAAAGTTTGTTGTAGGGTCCTACGTACTTCTAGCAAACTTCCAGCAAACTTTTAACAAACTTTCTTCAGATTGGTAAACTGTATCAACCCACAAGGATAAAATTCAAAATAACATACACCACGTTTGTACATAAATTAATAAATTATATTTTACAATTAACTACCATTTAAATAATTTCGTATAAAATGTACAAATATTATAAGTAAGAAATTTATACAATTTAATTAAAATGGTAAAAATAATTTAATGATGTCACATAGTAGCACTAAAAAATAAAATGGAAGTTTGAAAATTTATTTTGAAATACGTTGTTACACGATAAAAACATCACGTCGTTCGTATTATATACTTAAACACGTATATCAAATAAATAGTGACTAAAGTTAAAAGAAAAAAAAAAAGAAGAAAAATCGTAATACAAATACACAAATAAATAAATCTCGTAAAACACGTACATCAGGCGAACACGAACGAAAGTTGGCATTTCCGTAATTCGAAGGAATAATCGCAGCTAAAAAATTGAGCAAGTTTCAACCGTAGCTGATGCCCGACCCGATGTACTTGTTATTAAAGATGAACGATATTAGTGAGAACAAATGGCATCGTGAAAAAAAAAGATCGCTAGTAATACAATCGAATTATTTAGAAAAAGGTACGATGCGATTTTTACTCGCTAATATTCACTTAAAAATTAATTTCTTGGAATGTACAAGAAAAAAAAGAAAGTTAAAAATAGTCCTTTTACAATGGAATCGTTTACACGAAAACGTATTGTAAAAAAGTAATACGCCCGTGAGACGTTGATATTTTTGAATTTCGAAGAAAAAAAAAAAAGAACATCGTGGTATATGAAATAGCGCACGTCGTTTTTTCTTTTTTTTTTTATATTAAACATGAACACAGCCATAAGGTAGAGTTATTTTCGCTTCGTCCTGTACATATTTGAGCATTTGACTAACTGGCAACTTTGACGAATTCTGCTGTGTCGAAACCGTGCACGAAGGTAGTTTGGGCATTTTTGGTATCTAGCGTTCGGACGCGTATGAATAAGAAAGCCGCTACTAAGCACGCGACCACTAATACAGACAACAGCATAACTAGACCGGCTACGAAGCTGGCGACGCTTATGCAGATGCTGTCTTTTTCGTAAACCGCAGGCTGCGAGGATACGACGACGGTTTCGTTACCGCTGGCGCTCGGGTTCAAGGCGAAATTCACGTCGCCAGGTGCTACAACTTGTATGATACGGCTGGTATTCACGTCCGTCATCTCTTGGGCTTCGCGTTTGTACACGTGAGTAACGACGAAAGTCCTCGTACCGTAGGAACGTCTTCTTCGAACGCCGTGCAAATCTTCGGATAGATTTTCAACGGATCTCGGCCGTCCTCCTAATGTGATCAAGTTACTATCTTCGTCGCTAATGGTACCTTTCCTTTTGACGGTGGTGTACGAAGCGCTTTGACCCGGTAATGGCGGAGGAGGGAGGTTGAAGTCGTCTTCGATGTTGTTTATATTACTAGGCGAGGTTTTCTGCGGCGATGGCGACGACGGATTGGTATAATTAGGCGCGGCACTGGGAGCCGGCACAACTTCGGCTTTCTGTTCCGAATACGCTCCGGCAGGACCGGACGGATGCCTTGGGTCTGGGAAAGCGGCGCCACCTACCGGATACTCGGGGAATCCGGGCTGCGGAGGTAAAGCGTAATCTTCGTGAGTAGCCCCTGGTAACCTATTATAGTCTCCGATATCCAACCCCGGCAGGCCATATTCGCCACCGCATTTAGGCTCCGGACAGTTATACCGGCAGACTTGTATTACGCATTGGAAATGCACGTTCATCGAATCCGGGAACTTGAACGCTTGGAAGTACGCGAACGAGACGACGGAGGCCGATGGTCCGAAGTTTTTGATTTTCTGGAATTTCGACATGATCTTCGGCCTGACAACGCATCCGTGCTGGTCGACCAACTGGATAGGGGCGCGTTTACCATCGTGAGCGACGCAGTTGCGCACCAGCATGTCGAACTTATTCTCGTCGTCTTTGATCGCCAACACCATCGTCATGGTTTGGCCGATTTTCACAATTCCCGAGACCTCCGAAGCCCACGGTCCTTTTCCCACTTGGATCTGCATCCAGCACTGGAGATTGTCTCCGAGGAAATTGGCGGTGACTGCGTGTAACATGTCGACTTGAAAGGGACGAAAAGTAACCGCTTTTTCGTAGAAATCATACCAAGTACAACGTAATTTACGCGCTTGATCCCAAACTTCTTGCACGTACGCGTCGTACTGGATGATAATCGTGTTCTCGACGAAGCTGCCGCTGGGCGTCGGATACGCGTTCGCCGCGTTGTGGTTACCGGACGACGTCATACCGCAGCTGTTCAAGAATATTTCGAACGTGGCGCTCAAATGGCCAGATCCTGGTTTCAAATGTACGCAGTGGTGATCGCTGTAGAAACCTGGGAACAAACCAACCGTACGCAGGTGAGTCGAGGTTTAATATTTGCTGCGTGCGTGTGCACACAATGAAAAAGACGCCAGACGAGCTTAAACGTTAGGAACGCGACACGCCGCCGAGTTAACAATCGTGTTTTAACTGACAAAACGCCACCGACGGTAATTTAATTAACTACTGACACGTATTAAAACTATGCCTTCTCTCTAACTTTCATTTTCTTTTCTTTTTGTTTTTTCTTTTTGTAACCTCGTCGTGGTCTTGCGTCTTTGTAGCGTGTTCGCCGATGTCATCTTTGTTCACGTATGCGTCGTTGCGATCGATGTGATTGTTTTTTTTTTCATTTTTTTGGGAAATTTTAACGTAAATAGATGTAGAAATTACCATTGTAGGAGGGGGAGGGGGAGAGAAGTAACACATACAAATTACCGCATAATTTCATAACTTAAGAAATTTTTTCTATGACTTTATGAGTCGTTTTATTTTTTTTTTTTAATAAATTTGACTCCAAAATTCAAGTTATAGGGAGACGTCAAAAAAAACAAGAATTTAAGAGAAAATTTTGTTGGTCATAATTTTTAATTGAGCTGTTCTTCTTTGTATTATTTTGAATTTAGAATTATAAAAAGTTGTTAAAATTAATTAAATTTCTCATTACTTTATGAAATTATTTGAAATCCGAATAATTTGCAATAATGATACGAGAAAATTGAGAAATTCGTGATAATTCGAATGATAGATTTATAATCCATTGAGCAGTTTTTTTCAATGAATATTTTTTTTCATTTTTTTGTAAACGAAGCTCAATATTATCATTTTAAAATTATTTTTTTTAATTTTTAATTTCTTCAATATCCCGCATTTTTCGTAATTAAATTTTTTACAATTTTTTTCAATTTTTCGAACATTTCTTTTAATTTTTTTCAAGATTTTTTTCATTTTTTCTAATGCAATTATTATTCTTTTATTCATCATTTTTAAATCAAGTAGTTCAAAATCGATTCAGGTTTTTTTAAAATTGTATTTCACAATTTTTCACCTTTTTTTTCATTTTTCCATTTTTTTTGTCAAAATTATCCAACGTATTTGTCATTTTTCATTTTGTCAAAGTTTGATTTTTATAGTGATTTCTAAAATATTTTTTCAATTCAACTTTTTCGTGATATTCTGCGTTTAAATGGTTTTATATTTTTTTATTGTTTTTTTTTCTCATTTTTAAAAAGATTTACTTCTGTTTTACTTTCTCCGATTCATGTGGCTACACTGTTTGTGTGTTTTTTTTCAATTTTATTTTTATTTTTTTAAACATTTTAATGCCTTAAATTTAAGTTTTAAAAATCATGTCTGAACTGAATTTGTCTCATTTCTAAACTTTTTACATAGATTTGAACATTTTTTTCTCTATTTCGCATTCTTTCTTTTTTCAACATAATATTACTTTTTTTTACTCATTTGATTTCATTTAATAGAATTTCAGTTTCAATAGATTTTTGAGCTTTAATCTCATTTTTTCACTTTTAAAAACATTTTATAATCAATTTTCTTATTTTTTTTTTTTGATTTTTTCAAAATTATTCATTTTATCTATTTTTTTAGCGTTTTTGCATTTTTGAAGTCTTTTGCATGTTTTCAAGTTTTATATTGTTAATTTTTTTGGTACTTTTTTCTTTTTTAAACCCAAGTTTTCACATTTGCTCCCTTCAATTTCTCATTTTTCCCTCTTAATTTCTCATTTTTCCCCTTAATCTCTCTTTTTTTCACACTTTCCCATTTTTATTAAATATTTTTGCCTTTTTTTTCACTCTTCAAGATGCGATATTTAATTTTGTTTTTTTGTAACCGTAGATTTCACCCCCCCCCCCTCCTTCCGCCATGTCCACAATACTTATTTTGCAATTCTTCAAGAAATTTAATCAAACCTACGAAGGCGGTATCTAAGTGAGGATTTCTCTCAGGGCTGGGGGAGGGGATCCCCGCACAGAGAAAAATTGTGGGGAGAGATTTATATACATTTTTTTAGACAACGATATTGAAATTTTAATAACTGAAAAAAATGACGAAAGGCAGAAGTGGAAGAATTTCGCGGAAGCAACGAATTTGAATTCTCATTTAATCAAAAAAATCTGCTGTTTGTGACGTACACGAAGGAACCCTGATCAAAGTCACAACTCACCTTTGGAGAAGATCATGCCGTAGAAGGGCCTATCGAACTCGATATTAACCCTCATATGCGTCTTCTCGCACTGCACCTGAAGGTGTTTGATCTGCGGCATATCAGGCGCGGCTAGCGGCCAAGGATCGTCCGGTCCCGGAGCTCCATACTGCGGAGCCGGCGGTCCCGGTAACGGAGCACCGTACACCGCTCGGTGTTCCAGTGGTAACGCTGCGCTTTCCAAATGAGGTGCATCACTGAGTACGCTCTGCGAACAGATTAGGAAATCATAGGTGAAAATCGGCGCGAAATGCCGCTATGTCGAGGTTATAAATCAAATAAGCGTGGTAATACGAAAAGCTCACGGTAATAGTTACGCAGAACGACGGTTATTACAATCAGAGCGTTAATTCGTCGAACTGTTTAGTGTCATTTTTACTACCGGCCATCGCGGCTGTATGGCTACAGTAGTTAATGACTGTAATTGCATAGGTGCATCGCAATTTCGTACTGGTTAGGTTGTTACGTTGGTATGTCGGTTACTATGCCAATAACCAGTCTCCTGTAGTCGTTCGATACGCAATGTGATAAACAAGCCTTAACACGCCGTGAAATATGCTGTCAAGAAGGCTATTTAATTTTCTCATCTTCGATCTCCGGTCTAGTCTCCGGCACGAAGGCAAAAGTGAACATTATCTATCGCATAGCTCGACGATGCAACGTGGTCGCGAAAAACGCCATCGTTGAAAAATGCGACAAATAATCGAAATTCATTTTATCGCGGTGAAAGTACCGCAGAATGGTAATATTGTTTCTAGAGACTCGAAGTTTTAATTTGTATTTTTTTATAACTACCGAAGTACCACTGATGCTACGAGATACCGTTAGTTTGCCAAGACGTCCTAGAGTTCGCCACTGTTGGCATTTTTTTTGCTTTTTATCTGTGATAATACCGTTAGTTTATCGGGACATCACCAGAGTTCGCCACTGTTGGCAATTTTTTTTGCTTTTGATCTGTGACAATACCGTTAGTTTATCAGGACATCACTAGAGTTCACCACTGTTGGCGCCTCTATTTTGCTTTTGATCTGTGATAATACAGTTAGTTTATCAGGACATCACTAGAGTTCGCCACTGTTGGCACCTCTTTTTTGCTTTTGAACTGTGATAATACCGTTAGTTTATCAAGATATCTCTAGAGTTCGACACTGTTGGCACTTCTTCTGACTTTTCGATCTGTGGTAATACCGTTAATTTATCAAAACATCTTTAGAGTTCGCCACTGTTGATAACTTTTTTTGTGACTTGTACATCGACATCGATCAAACACGTTCGAACAACGTGGACGATGGCACTATATACCACGTTAAAAATTCGCATGCTACAAAACTTGAATAAACGAATAATCTTCAAAATGAACATCTCACGAAAACATGATATCCGGTCACGGGCATTCACCAACGTCAAACTTTCTTCCTCAATTTAGGACCAGATAAAAGTAAACCGAAGGAGTGGCCAGAATAGTTTACGAGTGAGAAAAAAATCCGCGTTTTTTTTACCATTTTCAAGATTACCCGACACCTCGAGTAAAGTATCTGTCATCTAGAAGTAATTACCTATGCAAGTATGCATGATGACAAGATGCATCAGAACCTATTCTTTTTGGTTATCGATAGCATGCAAACGCGACTGAGTACTAATTAGGGCTAATTAATGGTTCGAATGCCACCTGCTAATACTTCCTGTCTGCGTCGTTAACTGACATCCTATTTCTACTAGATTGAACGCCTAGTAATTGTAACCTTTGGTATGGCTGTTGGTTGCTTGAACCGAAGGCTGGGGGATGAGAGAGAAGTGGAAGTCGTTAATACGTAGGGCTTTTTAATTTTAAATGTAACTGTACCACGTAATAATCCAATTGTTAGTGAAGGCTTCGAATTTCTCAAAGCAATTAAAGGTTTTCGGAAGACGGAAATACTACGCTAGTGCTTTGATATACGAGGGTTGTTCATCAATGCGAAACAACCCTCTCAAGTTTTTATGTTAATTTATAAAATATAACAAAAAATACTCCTTCATCAACTCTCAGAGTAATGGGCTTCTACCACAAAATGCAATGTAACTTCCATTAGTCAAAGACAGTCGTGTAAGTGTATTCAGGATTTTGTCTGAAGTGGATGTTAGAAGTTGGGGGTTTGTGGGAGAGAAGCTTTCAAGTTGAGCGTTTCATCAGATATACCCGCACCTAGTTTTTTTGAAGCAGGGGCAAGGGACTTTATTTTTGTGATTGAAAAAAAACCTCAGGAGGGGAAAAATCACCCCTTTGCCCCTTCGGCTACGCTACTGACCATAACCATAAACGACAAAACAAGTTGACTGAATCGAGCTTTGCTAGAACAACGTTATGTGCGACTTCGTCAACTTGGTAGCAGATCAACTAAACCTAAAATTTGTCAAATCAGTAAGAAATTTCACACCTCCTCTCTGGAAAAATCTCAGATTATCGTGCAACTCGACGGTTAAAAAGACACCCCTTGGACTCTTGGAACCCAAATTTACTTTTGATCGAATTTATCGACATAGATTGTTTGGTGGCTTCAGTCTATTGTTCAGCGCCCAAATGTCTTCTCAGTATTACAGCAAGATTTCAAGATCATTATTGACAGTTTGGCACAATTTCCTGAACAATGGATCAAGAGGCCGAGACCATTGACAACCTAGTAGATTTGAAATCTTCAAAAATCCTGCAAATGCAAGTTGATTGAAACCTTCTCTCGAAACCAACTCATCAACGAAACTCCAACTAATTCCACAACTCAACCAAAGAGGTGATTTTTAATCGACACAGTAAAAAAGTAATCATTCAACGAGTAGAACTTGGAAAAAACAGGAAAGGTCGCTTAAACGATGATCGCATGCTGGCACATCGCAGGCGAAGGGCGCGGATACGATGAAGCCATCAATCCATACGTGAATCTCGGCTTTCTACGTAAGATGAAATATTTTATACGGTATAGCTCGTAAATTACACTCGACAATATGCCTTAGACAAGCGCTTGGTCTAAATATTTTAACGTAGTACATCTCGAAGAAGAAGACTCGCTGTCACCGCGGTAATATACTCGAAGAGGAGCGACACAAAACAAATCTATATAATTTCAAACACGAGATAGCCGTTTAGCCAACAATAGGGTTGGGACGTCGGTCATACACACGCCGATGAGAATTCACACCGATACGGTTTATTCGTCATAAATACGACTCGATTCATGAATGGATCTCGGCGTATATACACTTTCCCTTGTACAATGCGACCGAATATAAGAAGAAGAAAACTATAACAAAGCTCTATACGTATAGCGGACCGAGAAGCGCGCCATAATGAAGAAAATCTCGCGGTCCAGGGAGATGGACGTCAGATATACTGGTAATTACCGGCCGCAGTCGAGCAACCGAGCAGTGCGACTTGTAACGACCTACTCTCGTTGCATGACATTGACCCGAATAGTTTTACGTTGCCTACAACTTTCTAACCAATGCCGAACGCTCGTTGGAGACTTTCTTCTGGGAGAGCCTTCCAAGGACGTGCAACCCGGACATTGAAAAGGGTTTCGATCGCGCACCCGCCTTTAGCTATTTACTCCCACACACATATAGCGCCAATTATACCGCAGACGAGATTTTTCTAGCGATGAACGCTGCGCTGCGCGACTCGAGCCGCGAATCGCGCCGCGTATATGGCAATACGACACGTCTCTTTAACATCTTCTTTCCTATTATAGCCATAACTTCGACATGACTTTTCGATGAACGCGTTAAAATTATTGCTTTTTTATAGGTTTACACTTTGGGCAACATAGTTTGTTATTTTTCTCCTCAGCGAGCGATTAATTAACCAGCCGTTTAACCTAGTTTATAATTTAACTATTTTCCCGCACCCATCTCCGAGTTCTAATCCAAATGTTATCTTCAACTTGTAATTAAATCCGGTTACCAGCGTTTATAATTATAAGATTTTTCAACCATTTTTTAAAAAAGCTACGCACAAACCGAGGTGAATATATGATTATTGAATTTATTCGACCGTTTAAATACCACATTGTTACGAAGTAAGCACTAAGCATGCAACTTTTTCGGTTTCAGTGCGTCCATTGAGTTTTGGTAAAAGAAAAAATCATCGAAGTCGTAAGAGAAGCATCGGAACCTCAGAAAAAGTCACCAGGCTTTTATAAATGGAACATTTTTTCAGGCACATGAACATTCGTTGAAGCTTTCATCTAGCAAGATGAGAAAAAAAAGCCAAAAAGAACCTGCGTCCTAAAAAGTACAACTGCAGATCGCAGCAGACAAAAAATTGATGCATTTTGAATAAATATTAACACACTTAATATCCGCGAGGAGCGCTGTTTCTCGGTACACATCTAAATATCCCACGTTTTGATTGGATGATAAATATATGACGTATTAAAATCGTCAAAAGCGTCCCAATAGCAACTCGAGTAAACAATTCGTCATACAGCGCCCCTAGTGAAATTCAAGAGGAAACCTATTTTCAGTATTTTCACGTCAGTCACTAATTGAGCATCTCTGAGTCTACTGTTTATAAAAAGGTGATAAAATGAAATACAAAAGAAAATTTACAATTTTAGTTCATTTTGGAGGATGATATGGAACACAGATAAAAAGATAAAAATTAAATCAGCAGCAGCACAACACCATTAGCATATTTTCGCCAATATTACATAAAAATAAAGTCATCCTCATACCATCGAAATCAGAGAAATTTCACCGTTACTTATATTTAAAACGCCTCCACAGCTCGTATAATTTTACTTTTTACTCAGCACCCACCTTTTGGCATATAATAAATTACCAATGAGAATTTTCAGTCATTACTCGACCAAGGTAAAACGTACTGTTACATTTGTGACATAATTAATAATCGAAAAGCCGCGAGACTTTCTTTTTCAATTAATCCTTCATCGGAGATATGAGCCAAAAGAAAGTAATACGTATGCGCGTTAATTTAAACCTTTTTCATGTATTCGAACGAAAACGAAACTCGTTCACGATTGAAATTTCGCACGCATTTTCCCACATAACCAATCAATAAACAGTTATTACCTGTTACGAAATTATGGCGAAATTTCAAACGTGAATTAGTCCGATGTTACTCGTGATTTTTTCTGCGTTTGGAATATTTCCACGAACTTCGGAATATTTAAATTAACACCTATTGTAACGTCATCTTTTGTTACATCTTAATTAATTTTTTTCGCGTTATTAGGCGTATTTTTCGACGAGATGAAAAAATCGGATGTATTGTTTTTGATCTTTTTTTTCTAAAGTATATTTTTACATGTTTTTTTATTTCTGGTATAAACACCGAATAATGCAAGTTTTAACAAATCGAGTATGAAAAGTGAAGAGACCATATCTTGAGAAAATTAATTTCATTCAATCAGCCTCCAGTTGAAGTACGTGCGAAATTACATCACGACCATTACATTCCAAGTTAGTCACCAATGGCCTATGACGTATGCACCAAGCAACAAATGAAGTCAAAATATCGTCCAAAATTCCATCATGAAACTAAACAAAACCTACCAAAAGGATTAGCGGTTTAACTAGGATCGTTGAACCAAAGAGAAAAGGCAATGAAAAATTTATTTACTCGATTTTTTTCTTAAAAACTTCATCAAATAACGTATAATTCTTTTAAAAATGAGAAATCGAGCTAAATGTAGCTTTATAACTCTTTGTCTCTCATTTGTACTCAAAAGTCAAAACCATGAAAAGGAATGAAAAAAGGACGCTTTTATTGGTAAATGGATAATTATCGAGTGGATTTTTTCATAAGATTTTCGAGCTACCCCCCCCCCCATTCCCTTACCAAAACGCAAAAAAGCCAAATTTTGAAACATACATTGAAATTTTATCTGGAAAGTTTAACGTGATCCATTTATTGTGAAAATTTTCAATTTTTTAGTATTTTTTCTCCTTAATTAGTCTATTTAATAATAAAATATCATATTTTCAGTTTTAATTTCAAAAACCAAATTTCATTTTTATTTTTTTAATTTTAAAAAAAGAGCACAAGACGAAAGAAATTTTCAAGTTAAGAAGCTAATGACGTCACTAATTTAGTAATTTATAATTATAATGACGTATTAGTAACCGGACTAGAACCCAAAACGCGCGTGGGGAGGGAAGAAGGGGCGGCCGAAAGATGAAGCATGTAACTTCCACGTGATGATAGTCAGTCGACACGTGTCAAAAAATTGTACTCAGTTTGTTTAGAGTCAAAAGTTTACAAAATCTCGGGAGCTTACAGAAATTTCGCATTTTCAAAATTGTCACATGTGAATTTTGATACTTTTTTAACGATTTTTTTTCTTAAAAAAATTGAAAATTTTATGAATTAAAATATTGGTCGAATTGATCTTCTACAATGTTCCTCAATTTTATTATGGAAATTTTCAGCAAATTTAGGGTGAAAATGCATTTTTACATATTTTGTATTTTTTCGCATTTTTTTACATATTTTTACATATTAAAACAAATTTGAAAAAAATTCCCTAAAATGCAAAAATTTTGCGTATTTATCTCCCCCCCCTTCCAAAAAAAATTTACTCACGTTGGGAGAAAAAATATTGAAGGATAGAATTTTTGCAATTTTTTACACAATTTAATAAACGAGATTTTTAAAACGCAATAAAATGACGTCCACATTGATTTTACATATTTTTACATATTTCTAGGCAAAACGCCTATTTTAACCACGAGTGAACCTGGAGGAGAAACGGAGGAAATGTGATGCTCCTTGGTGAAAAGTTTGAAAAAGTTTCCCTCAATATTTAAAAAAGGAAGTGTCTTAGTTCCTTCATCAAGCAAGCTTTTAATGATTTTCACAGTGGTTCGTCAAGTAAACGACCCCCCCTCCCTCTCACTCATTATTCATTCGCTCCAAATCACAAAAAAAAGCATTTTCGAGTAGAAATATAAAAAATTCTTCTCCCCCCTCCTTTCTTGATTCCAAACTACAAAAAAATGCACATTTTTGCGTTGAAATATGAGGATTTCTTTAAATATGAAAATTTCTCTTTTCCCCTGGTACCAGCTCCTCTCATTGGCTACCGACAAAACAAAGTTATATTCAAAAGAGCTTTATTTTTTTACGCTCTATAACTTTCGCGGAAACATTTTTTTCAAATTCCAATAATTAGTCGGATTTTTTGAAAAAAAAAAATGTGTAATACTTTAATAACCAAAAAAACAACACTATCGTGCTTGAAATTTAGTCCAAATTTATTTCACAGGTAAATTCTTTCTGACAAGGGAACTACTTGAGGTGTCTAGCTCGGATTTGAACGAGAGTTGGATTTTTGAAAAGAGCATGTCAAAAAACTCTCAAAACCAAAATTTTAGCTGCCCAAGTTAACTTTTAGATTTTTGGCGAATTTTTGAAATTTGAAAATTACGAAATTTCGATTAAAAATGAAGAATTAAAAAAAAAAACTCGAATAATAATTTTAAATCACGAAAGAAATGTTTTCCCCCAAATTCGGATCCGCTGAATCTGAAAATCGCAACGGCGAGCCGTTCAGGAGCCTCCAGCGCGATTTCCATTTTTCTCCACGAACCTGTCTTGGAAAAACCTACTCGAGGTGTACGGCTGGAATTTTCCGTAAATGTAGTCAAGTCGGTTCAGTAGGTCGAGAATAAGAGAGAACCAAGTTTTTAGCTGCCCAATCTCAAATG
>QBDW01001590.1:0-14131 GCA_003261595.1 Maconellicoccus hirsutus
AGGAATAGGAAAAGAAATCGTTTGCAATTTCTGGTTTCCCACTAATTAAAAAAAATTTTGACTACCTGGACTCGTTTTGCCCCCCCCCCTGCCAAAATCCTGGCTACGCCACTGCTTTATAACATACTTCACTCCGGAACAAAAGTCATGCTTGCAAGTTCCCTTTTTTGTGGATCTAAGCCCCCTAAAATCGGTTTTTCGCTTATATCTTAGTGAATACTGGTTTTATCAAAAAAATAGTTCAGTTCAAAGTTGACACCCACTAAATTCTCTACAAAATGCATATATTAAGAGTTGATGTAACTGGCTTAGATTCCGAGCTACGTACAATTGAAAAAGGAGCATTTTTCGTGAATTTTCGACAAAATTCGCGTAAATTTAGTTTTTTACCTGTAACCATGGGAAAAAATGGTTTTTCGTGAAAATGTATAATAACTGAAATGAAAGATGACCAAATTTTCTACAAATTTCATTATACAGAAATTAGATTGCTTTCTTAGTTTCCAAACGGTGAAGTCGCAAAGAAGGACTGTTTTGCTTATTTGTTAGCTTAGTTTTGAAGATACAGTATTTGTAGAGGATTCAGATGGCATCAACCTCGAATTAAGCTTTTTTTTTTCATAGAATCATTTTTTGCTACACTAGAGCCGAAAAACAGTACCCTAAACAATTAGGCTAAAAAGTCATTATTCACGAAAAGTGCTCCTTTTTCAATTGTACGTAGCTCGGAATCTAAGCCAGTTACATCAACTCTTAATATATGCATTTTGTAGAGAATTTAGTGGGTGTCAACTTTGAACTGAACTATTTTTTTGATAAAACCAGTATTCACTAAGATATAAGCGAAAAAGCGATTTTAGGGGGCTTAGATCCACAAAAAAGGGAACTTACAAGCATGACTTTTGTTCCGGAGTGAAGTATGTTATAAAGGGTATCGAATACTAGGTTTATACCAAAATTCAGCTTATCTTCTTGTTTTGCAAGCTCAAATGCTAGATTGACCGGACTAATAACGTAACTATTCTTATTAAATGAACAAATTTCGCTTTACTGAAGCATTAAGGTCGCTTCACACTGAACAGTGACGTGAAAGTGCTGTAACCGTACCGTCACGTTGCCGAAATTTATCGGGCGTCATTTTTTTGTCCCTCAATTCATACTATTCAGTTGCGTAACCGTACCGTACTTTCGAGTCTTTATTTGTATTGTGCTTTCCTAAATTCTTATTAAAAATGTTGTTCTCTGAAGACGATTTAATTATGATGGTGATAATTTTAGATGAAGAGGAGAAAGAAGAGGTGAGACAAGGGAGAAAAGGAGGAGGATGTGGGTACATCCAGCTTGGCAGAAAAAAGAAACAAGAAAATCGACTTTTTAGACTCCAAAAAAATCGCAAAATAATCTTGAAATTATTTCAAACAAAGAATGTTATATGACCTATCATCCAAAAATCAGTACATTTTGAGAAAAAAATTATTCGAATGACGATTTTTAGCGCGCACCCGTAATGGTACTTCCCACTGTGCTGTAGCGTCACGTTCACAGTAACGCGCGTTGCTGCGTAGGCAATTAGGCATGTTGCTACAGACCTAACGCGGGGCCGTGCGCAACGGTGAATATGGCGCTACCGCGTAGTGGGAAGTTTCACCCAACGCGCGAGCACCGTTTTTGCGATTTTTGACCACGGCCCCGGAAAGGCAAAATTTTGAAAAAAATATATGACATTTAAGGGTCAAAAATACATCGAAAAAATGAGGTTTGAAAATTTCACCTAGTAATATTGATACTTAAAAAAAATGAATGAAGTCGAAAACGCCCGTTTGGAGGGGAAAAAATTGGTGTGGGGGGTTGTTGATGTTTTCATGGAAGGTCCTTATGAGGATTTACCATGTATTAAAATTTCAAATCAGTTTTTCATCAAAACTCATGATTAAAATAAAAAGAAACTTAAAATTGAAAGAAAACGTTAATGTCGTATCGTCTGTGATTTGTAAAAAATATCGTTGGGAAGAAATGTCGACGAGTACGGTACGGTGACGGTAACGGTCAGTAAGCGTCGGTACGTACACGTTACGGACAAGTATGAACAAAACCGATCAACGTAATGTAAGAATATTTTTCACGTTGCCGGTACCGTTACGGTACTGTCACGTCACTGTTCAGTGTGAAGCGACCTTTACTCGAAAAAATTAATTGATCTCGTTGCTTTTGTCAAACCATTGAGCTTTGAAGTAATCGCATAATTCGAGAATAAAATGTTATCAAATAATTGACACGTGCCCAGGGATGGAACTATGGGTGGTATTGTGGATCAGAGCACCTCCTAATATTTTTTCTAGAAAAAGGTCCGCAAATTTGACTTGTGTGCTGGCGATTCGTGCTGGCAATTTAGATTATGGTATTCAGACATGGTAAAAAAATTTTAAGTTTTTTTCGAAAATTATTATAACCGACCCAAAAGTGAATTTGCCGACTTGGTCACTCAGCATTTACCTACAAAATGTTATTTCACAACTAGAAGAGATTTTTTTCAGAAATGTTATTACAACTTTTCTTTCAAGCATTAGTTGTGAAATATCAAACCGGTTGCAAAAATGAATACGACAAAAAATGAAATTTTTTTAATACTCTACAACTTTTGTTTCGACACATTTTTCTCATCTCTCATTTGCTGAGGTCATCAGTTGTCCATGAGTGTCTTTGTTCAGCAGCATTTCGACAAGAACATCGGGTGCTAGCTGTGAAATATCGAACCGGTTACAAAAACTAATTCTACAGAATTGAACCATTTTTGATGCTCTATAATTTTTGTTTGAAAAATTTTTTAAATCTTTTTTTCATTGAGTTATTGATAAGTGGTCGGGAACTGTTGAACTGGTTTCAAATTTTTTTTTTCATCGTTACCATAGCAGTTTCTCGAGAAAAAACACGTTTTGTGGTTCATGGGACACCCTGTATGCAGGTCAATAATTTATGACCCACTTATAGAATGCGCCTCTAGAACTGGTGGATTTTTTTCGCGTCAAATCTTGAACATAACTTGCTATATGCCTATGGATGGTCACAGGATGGGTATTTTTCCACCAGCCTCAACATTGGAGAGGGGAAGGGAGTACAAAAACGTATTTAAAGAGATCTTTACTCGCAGGTGCTACATTCTCTCAATACCAACGTGTTCTATGGTCAAAATTCGAGTTTTTTTCAAATATCTCAAAAAATAGTTTTGGCGCATCTTTCGATACCATTTTGGGGCTTCAACTTTCAAAAAAAAAAAATCAAAAATATCGAAAAATTCGTCTTTGAACAAATTTGAAGGTTGACGAGGTTTTTCAATTGCTAAATTTTTTGAATATGTTAGTTGAATCGAAAGAAAAGAAAGACTACAGGGTCATAGAAAAACGTACCAAACCACAAAATCGTCAAACCTTATAAGAAGTAAAAAACTTTGGAAACGCCAACGCACAAAGGCCGAGATTTCGTTATCCCAAAACAACATAGCGAACTCGTTCGCCAGCATGGTGAAAAAAAGGAATCTACTCGGCGCAGAGAAATTGAAATAGTAAAACAGTCTCGAGGCTAATGTAAACAACGGTTAGGCCGAGCGTCTAAATGATCATAATATGATTTCAAGCAAAGAAACCCAAACAAGGCGAGCGTGGTTAATTAAAGTAAACCTATTCAGATATTTTGATTATGGTTTTAGACATCGAGGGTTTTTGCCGTATGCGACGTAGATGAGACGCGGACGAGAGGGCGTTAAGCGTAGAAAAACCCTCTTTGCTTTGGCAGTTGTTACACGAAATATTCAGTCTCTATTTTATGGGGTTTCCGCAATCAAAACACTTTACAAAACGGTTACATTACACTCTTAACGTGATGTTGGCTGTTAACATTCCCAACGTTAATCAAATCAAACACAACGCTTCTTTTCTCTAACCACTTTTCAAAGGTTTCTCTTATTTTATCCATCTGAAAAATTCTTTTAAGCGGGAATTCTTAAAAATGAACGCGCAATTGGACGCATTTATATATATACGTAATATGTTTCCAGTATGCGAGTAAGTTCTTCGTTGTGTTGTGCTTTTTTTTTCAATTAATCGAATTGTTTGGTTTTCTTTATTACGTTTTTTAATCAAAGCTTTTTAACGGACTTTGTGGTATTGCGTTTTGACCCTGGATGCTTAATAAATAAGATTTTAATTTATATTCACAGTAATGAAAAACGTTTCAAAGATCTTAGTGGCGCCTTATTTTTAAATTAGTAGGTTTCTCGATTTAGCGTACAAGTTTTTCCCTTTTGCAATTTTTACTCGTAATAAGACTTCCTATGTTTGTTTAAATATTAGAAAATTCATCTAATCAAATTATTTTTTGACAATACAAACTTTTTCGAATTAATTTGCACTTTTGGCAAACAGTTCAGTCCGTCTGGCATTTGAGCTTGCGAAATGAGGTGATAAGCTGAAATTTGGTATATATACCTAGTATTCGAAATATTTTACCACATACTTTACTCCAGAACAAATATCACTTGCGCTAGTCTTCCCTTTTTATTGGATCTCAATCCTCAAAATCAGTTTTTTGCTTATATCTTCGCGAAAACTGGTTTTATCAAAAAATGGTCAAGTTCGAAATTGAAACCCACTAAATTCTCTACAAAATGCATATATCAAGAGTTGATGTAACTGGCTTAGATGCCGAGATATGTGCGATTGAAAAAGGAGCTTTTTTCGTGAATTTTTGGCAAAATTCGCGTAAATTTAGTTTTTTGCTTTCAACCACGCGAAAAACTGTTTCTTCGTTGAAATTTGTTAGAACTGAAATTAATGTGAACGAAATTCTGTACAAATTCGCTAAAAAAAATGAAGGTAACTTAGTTTTTGAGATAAAGCGCCGCAAAGTAGTTAAAGTCTTCAACGATTTTTTAACCAAATTACGTGGATTTCAGTTTTTCGTTTCTAGCTTGGTAAAAATTGAAGGTGCATTGCAGAAGCCATTTTCGTTGAAATTGGCGGAAATCTTATATAGAGGATCATTTCAACAACTGTCTTTCGAACTTACTTTAATTTCGCAGCTTCTATTCGCCATCTTCAACATCAAAAGTATCCGCTATACCTGAAACATGACAAAAAAAACGCAAAATTAACGAAATATCGCGTTTTCGATATTTAAATGTAAATTCATCGAAGCGCGGATAATTGCACAGACTAATTAAAAGCATCGAATGAAAGCGCAGAACGGTGTTCATATTGGAAATTCGTATCGTATTTATGTACGCTAGCGACTATCGAATTTACAGTTTCATCTTTGTCTGGATTAATTATATAAACTGTATCGCTAATTACAACGCTGAAGTGCATCGAAGCATTAAGCTCGTTCGCGATGCGAATTTTGAATTGTTGTTTTTTGCACCGTTCGCTTATAAAGAGATCCCTCCATTTTGTCTGGAACATCGCTGCATAGTCAAAGGATTATTCGAACTCGATAATAAAGGCTAATAATTAGAGAATCTATTCATTAAACGACGAATTACTATATTTCAAAATCGATGCGATCAAACGAACAATTTTTAAAATTTTTAGCGATTTAATTTAAAAAATCTCTTTTTATTAAATTACATTTTTGCAGAATTTTTTTCACCCCTTAAACGAAACATCTGAGTAAACAATTTAAAACGCGAAAAAATAACAATATTAAAAAAAGTTTTTTTCCATTTTGTTGACTTGAAATGAAATAAGAATCCAAAGCTGATTTAAAAGTAATAGCTCTGTTTGCATTGTTTGTCTTACCCTTCTTTTCATATCTTCGGTTTATTCTGTTATTCTTTATTTTTTTGCTCTTTTCTTCTTTTGCATCGGTTTCCGCCGCCTCGCTGAGTTATAATAAGACCGACCGACATTAAATATTGTTATTGTTGTCGAATATCAAAATCCATTTACTTTAAATCTAAATTTGCTGTTTTGCTGATTCGCCGAGCGTTCTGTGAAAAATAACATGTGCCGTTTAGAAACGTAAAATTTTGTCCTTTGTGGACGCGTATGAAAGGATTCGTGAATTTTTTTTGCCATCTTGGCAATTTCATTCGGCTATTTTGAAATCTAAGAATAAGTTTTTCTAGCGAAAGAAAATATGTGCTTTTAAAACTAGCTAATTTGAGATACTTGAAATCTGAGAGTTAAAAGGGTGCCAAGTACCAAAAACCACTTTTCGAGATATTCAAGTTCAAAGTTTTGTAAAATGAATAAATCTGCACAAAAATTAAAAACTAAAAAAAATCATACCCCATAGGAAGGTTGATGCCTTTACCACCTTTTTACATCAAAATTAACTTGGGTATTTACAATACGTTGCGCATTTCGATAAAAAATATTACATCTGTCGAAAAAAAATCCCCAAAATCGCCATCACCAAAAAAACCGTTTCATGTCGCTGAAATATTTACTAATGAAACTCCTGCCCACCCAAAAACCCTCGTCGACCAATCAAAACGACGGAAGATTAAAACAAATAAGATTTCAGCACGAACGATCGAATTAATTAAGGGTGTAAAATTATCCGATGCTTGCTTTTGACAGCAATTTGATTCGAAGTCGGCGTTGGTCGCGTTACAAAAAGGGTGCGAATACGGTTCCCTTTTGTCGAAAAGTCAAGGATAGTGGCGCTTTGAAATTTATTCTCTCATCCGTTCAATAATAATTAACTTTAAGGGTACTAGATACTTTTTTCTCATCGCCGACACATTTATGCCCACTTCAAGCTCTATTATTCCTTTAAAGCAGAACGAATTCTGCGGATGAAAACTATTAAATAGTGAATTGAAATATCAATCGATATCGTATTCGTAGCGTATAATAAAAACTTTTTACTCGACGTTTCTCCAGAATGAAAATAAGGGAGGAAACCATTTGGCGATGTTTTAATTTCTTCACATGCGTCGAAGGAGAAAAAAAAATTATTTAAAAAACGAATAATTAATGTATATGTTTAAAAAACTTATAAATAAAGGGTGAAAAAAATAATTTTTTCAGATTCTTATTTAAGAAAAGGGTATACTTTTATTTCGCTACATTTATTTCGACGAATTTATAATTAGGAAGAATAAATTACGGCGATTTTTCGCCGAATTTTTTGTTACCACCGTCTTGTGAAAATAACCGAATGTTAACAGAGTTTACTTTACAGGTGTGGTTCAAAAATCGACGAGCAAAATGGCGAAAACAAAAACGAGAGGAACAAGATAGGGTGAGGAAGATGCACGAAGATCAATTAAATTTATCAAATCCGCATAAGTTACCAACTGCCCAAGATATGACTTCGCTATCGCATTCGCATTTTACATCCGACGACGAAGAAGATTCCTCCGATTTGGAAGTTGTAGCTTGAATTTGTGATTATTTACATTTAGTGACAGTTTACTCGTTTTTTTCCTCTTTAAATACGTTTCCGTTCGTTTATCCGAATACCACCTTTTTCCTACAGAGTACTCGAATCGTAATATTGTTTTTCTCGTCTTCACACGCGGCTTCTTACCGAAGTCGTGTTGAATATAAAAAAATATTCTGTTTACGAAACAGAATTGTTTACTTCGATAAATTCGGGTAAACGTACGGAAATCCAGGATTGAATATTTAGTGGTAAACTTCCATTTAAAAAAGAAATCGTACCTAAAATTCCGCTACATTATTCGCGATCTTCGGCGAACTACACGCATTGTTGACGTTTTACTCCATTAGTACATTTTGACAATCAAAATTAGGTAATCGATGTTTCGACACGATTACTTACATAGTGTTTCTGAAATCTTGACATTCAATTTTGAAATTATTCGAGCTGAAAAAAGAAGTGTAAAAATACAACAATTGATGTAAAAAACATATCACGGTACAATCTAATGAAAGGTATGCGAAAAATCGAACATTCCATCAATCAAAAGTGTCATCTGATCTAGTCGTTATTTTTAAGCATTACTTTACCTATTCTAAGTGCTATGTTTATTTTATGTTCCCTTGTACATACTTTTTTACGATAAGTTTTTTTTTTAAATTTATAACTTGTTGTTTCAATTTAAGCTTGATCGCATTTCAAGGTGCAATTAAAAGCGCGTAAGATAAACTGCGAATAAGTAGAATAAAAAATTGAATATTGTGTTCGTTTCATGACGATATTAGTTTTGTATTTTGTAGTGAAAATTTACAAGTTGTTTTTCTTTTTTAATTATATTGAATAATATATCAGCTTTGTTCGATAAATCTTTTTTTCCAAAGAGAAAATTTCACGGCAATATGATTTAACGTTTAGCTCGAAGGAATACGGCAAAGATGAAGAGAAATTTTGAGATTATTAAAAACAGGGTTACACTAAACACCGCTAAACCATATACAGAGATGTTTTCATAATAAAAGAGCAAGCAACAGCGTTAGTTCGGTCATTAATAATGCATAATTTTAATTCGATTTCGGTGGAAGTTGGATTACAAAAAAAAGGCACAATATCAATATTACAGCCTGAGGGTATTCACTCCCTTATACAAATTAGGCTCGAATTCATATTTTTCATTATTTTCACACAATGCTAACAAACTCAAAAGATTTAACCAATCTCGTAAAACTTTTTTTCGCGTCATTCGTTTCTCGCTGAAAGTTTTCAAAATTTAATCAATTAATAATTACTCGAGAGGAAGCTTTTCTTCGAAATTATTCTGCGTAAGAAGTCGCCGATGAACCGTCGTCGCGGATGCAGTAGAATTTTCACGCCGGTTTTTACTTCTAAACTTCGTAGTACCTCAACTAGTCAACTATCACAATTACGATGGATCATGCTACGATCTCAGGTTCATCTAATTCACTACGAAATCACTCACTAGAGAATAATAATTACGAAACTGATAATTATTATATTTAAACTTATATCTGATCACTTACCACATCGAAGGCGAATACTGAATGAATATCAGCTTAACGACGTAAAGTTATCAAGTTAACACCACCATATAAATGAAAATTTACTTAATAAAGAAGATAATTAATTCAGAATTGAAAAAATTGCTTTAAAAATCGTAATTTTCATTAATCCAGGTCCAGTGCATCTTCTTCTTCATTATTTACTTCCAAAATCCGTGTGATAACCTGTAAAATGGCGGTTGGCGGCCATTTTCGTATAATCGATTATTCGCAATTCGATTATCAAATCTATCGATATAGTCTTATCAATATTGATTTTTTATTTTTTATTATTTTTTCTTTTTTTTTTAAAAAAAAATGAATTTCTAAATGAAAATTGAAACACAAAATAAGTTAGTTTGAGATTTTTGAAAGGAAATGTTGCTGGAAAAAATATGAAACGATGTTCTATAGACCGTGGGTACAATCTCCAACTTTAAAATTTGATTTCACGAAGGCACCCTGCTTAATGTGAATTACTCTGAAAAAAGCTTAATAATTATTGTATCCATTTTAAATATAATCCACCTATAAAATACGAATTACAAAATGGTAGTCCAGCTTCATACGCTTTGTTCAAAGATTATGATAATTACAAACGTAAATAATGATGTTTTACCATCGCATAAAAAGTCTTATCCACCAATGAAACGCAATAAGGAATTTTAGCTGTACGATTGACGAGTAAAAAGATGGTGGAAATTGTGCGTTCACGCAAAACACACCGAACAATTAGACTAAAGCCTAAAAACGACTTGTAAAACTCAATAGATTAAAACGGTTGAAGTAATTTGAATTATTAGCACTTTAGAATCGGGGCATGGTTGAGCAAAGCGTGTAATCCAGCATGCTGTCCTCTCGCCGTATCGATTACAATGCGTCTTTTAAGGATTACAATATTTACACAGGGCTCCCCGGCCTATGGTTAATATGGGTGGCCCACAACAAACTGACCCGACAACACTTCTCCCTTTCAACATTCCCCTAGGTGGTCTGTACCTATAACACTATGTTCAAATTACACTTTAATCCTGCTTTTACCTTTACTTTTTCGGTCTTTTTGTGCGTTATGTGGTAGGACAGCGGGTATTGTAGTTATCTTTGTATGCGAGCTAAATTTGCTTATTATTCGGCTTAAATATTTTAATAACTTTTTTCATGCTTCGTAACTTCCAGACTTTTCTCGAGCTGTAATTCGTATAACCTATCGGAATAACAATTTCATGTTTCGATTAAAATTCTTCTTGAAGGGTGTTACTTATTAAAATTTTACTGCTTTCGAAGGCAAGAAATAGTGATTTTTTTCATTTTCATATTCATATGATTTCATTTTGGATTCGTACCCATATAAAACATTATCGCGGATAGAATCACAAATAAGAATTTATTATAATGGTTACCTAAAAAAAAAGCCTATTGTGCCAGAAACTGAAATAATCTAATGAAATTTTCATTCGTCTACTCGTAACATTTTTATCGCAAAAATACCCCCCTATTACGTATTTTTATTCCAACAAGGTGAAGGTTTTAAACTACAAGATACAGGATTATCCCTCCAATGAAAGAAATAAATATAGCCGTTGAACAAAATGGCTGCTGAAATCGGTCTACATTTGCGCAGGATTAACAAACATATCTGCTCTTGTCGACGTACTAGTGTAATTTATTCGCAGATTTGGATAAGTTGCGAATTTTTCACTCGAATAAACACGAATTTAATGTACAAAATTTCTGCTGTTTAATGTAAATAATTCGAATATGAAATAACCAGAATAATAGCATTGTTGCCATTATTCGATCGAACAATGCAGAAAGATTATGACTGTAGATTGTATTGTAGATGGGATACTTTTATTTGTATTATGTGTAAGTTATCGTATAAATGGCCAGTGTGTCAACACATAAAATAAAACCGTGTATTTAGGCTTTTTTCATACACTTCGAAGTCCACCAGGGATGATTCAAATCAAACAAAACTTTTGTCGAGGAATTTTACAGGTGGGCTGTCTTTCTCAAAGTAATGAAAACAATTTCTTATCGTTGATCTAAAAAATGCGAACGAAATTAAAAAGTTTATCTTCTCGGTAATCGTTACAGTATTAAGCGTACTTTCGGAATTGAAACATTAAATAACATCTTCAAATACCAAACTGACATATCAAACACATTGAAACGTGTTAATCGAAATTCACCGTCTGAATAGGAAAAAAATAATTACATATAGGGTGCTGGTTTTAATAAATCCTCGCTGAATGAAACTTTAATCGAGCTCAGTTTCAAACAGACGAAGATCACTAACCCTACCCATACGTTACTAGTAGGATTAAATTAACATCCCCTTGCGCGGTAGAATCATACAAAAGGATCAACATCATACTTTACAAATTAGAATTGAATATGTCAAAAAGCATAAATCGTATAAGGAAGTAATTCTTATAACAACCGAATAATAAACAAGAAATAAACGAGCATGTGATCCTTTGTTAACATTAATGCACGGAAGACATAATCTGGTGCACGATTCACGTCAATTATTCTTTAATTTCTTAAATTTTTTCGCTATGGTGAAACTTTCAAAGGAACTTTTCAAGTGATTAATTTAATCCGCAGCATAATTTATATCAACGAAGAAGAATCGGTGAAATGATGTACTCACATAGAAAATGAGCTGAAAACAATTACAGTGTAAGAGATTAATCTTTGAATATAAAAAATCCTGTTTGAGAAAAATAAACAAAACATATGTTTGATAAAAATATAATTTTCGTTCTGTTTTTGAGACACCAAAATTTCATTAATTATAAATGTAACACTTCTTAAAGCTCTTCAGCTTTTTTACGGGTATTTTAATTCGATGGTAAAATAAGAAATGAGAGCTTTTACTACTACGGTAATTTTTTTGGCTATTTTACTGAAAGAACAACAGTAGTATTTTAATGTAGATTTCGTTATTTTAAGTAAATAATTATAAATTGTTGGACAGAATGCTTCCCAAAATAAAATTTAAAAACAAATTGAATGTTACACACCCTTTTTTCACACGTTCCTCCTAATTCACTTCTTGAACCATAATGCACATGAAAAATCACTTTGATGAATTCATTATTCATTCCGCAAAAATGAAAATATAACTTCATTCATTTGAATCATTATTATTTGTACTTTGAGCATTCATACGTTGAAAGCTACTTGCTAAATTTTCCGATGTAACTTCATTTTGAATATTTTTCATGTATTTATCTAATTCATCGTCTTCGATTTCTTGATTATTTTGTTTTTTTTCTTCAGGACTCTCAGAATCGAAGTACTTTTCTTCTTCATCAACATCACATTGATTCACGTCGTCATAGTCGGGGTTGTTATCAACCTCACTGCAAGTTGAATTATTCATGCATAATTAAATTCCAAAAAAAATGAAATCATTATTCAAAAATAGCAACTGATACCTATAATCGAATTCATCTTTTCCTTGTAAAAAACTGTTGAACATGGACGAAGTAAATTCATTTATGAGTAAAATCTTCTCTTCGTGAGATAAGGTACATTTACTTTTCATATTTTTTGGTTTTGTCGTATTGTGTTTGCTTTTCCATCGAGTTTTACCAATAGTGTGAGTATTTTTATACGATTTACCCCATAAAATTAAATTTTTCTTAAATTCTTTTTCAGTTGAAGAATGGTCAGAATTTTCTTTAGACATGTCTTCGTCACTAGAATCTGGACATTCTTTACTTTGTTGTAATTCCGTTTCAATTTGCTTTTTTTTAAGTGCGGCAACTTGATCTTCTTCAATTTGCTCCAACAAAATATGAGCGAATCTATAAATGAAATGGAAGATTAAAATTTATTGAAAATCGCATCAAAGTTGAACTCTTACTTACGCATGTTCTTGATCTTGATTAGTTTTAGATTCAGGATCACCTAGAAAATTGCCGAGGAGCTGGTCGAATAAAAGAGGATTTCTTTTTCTCATTTCACTTACGCTGAAATATTCTCCTTCAGACATTAATCTTTTCATAGCTTCAAATCTTCTATTTTTAATTTGCACCTGCGATTACACACACGTAAAATATAATCTATGACGCAGTGAAAAAGTCCAAGGTTCGATAATTACCCCTGATAGTGGCTTACACCGACAACTTTTCAATTTATTCAAATAATATTGTACTTCGTACGAGTCGTCACTTGGATTATTGAAGAAACGTAAGTGCTCCATTAATAAATTATCACCGAAACGTGACAAAAACGTTGAATGACTTTGCTTAAGAACACTTTCGGCAATTGATCGCTTTTCAGAAAAATCCAAGTCTGGTTCACCTATTTGCTGGCTCTTGAAGTGAACATTCGATTTGTTAGCCAGATAATCCAACATTTCATCACGAATTTCATCATTCGATTTCAAAGATTCTGGTTTACTTGATTTATTCTGACATAGAATTTCTTCGATATTATGAGTAGAAATCAGAGAAGAGCGGTTATCTTCTTCGCTAACTGTTTCGGTAATCATTTCATCATTTTGCGGTGATGTATTCTTATCTTCGGCGACGATAAGGTGATCTTCGTTGGCCTCAACTTCCATAATTGTCGCTTCAACGTTACTGAAATAAGTGCAAATGGATCTCCGTTTTAATTAAATTCAAAACATGATAAAAAAACGCAGAACATTTATAAGAAAATGCGGCAAAAATTTGAATCGAAATTAATTTTATTCAAAAATTTGATAAACGATAAAAATATTATGGATGTTACACGAAAAATCCATCCTGGATTTATTCTATTATTTGGTTTCTAGATAATCCAAAAGGAAGTCCTTTTGCAAATTCGTTTTTTGTAAAAAAAACACGCATGATTTACTCAAAAGTTGAAAAATTTTAAAATATAATGCATTATTAAATCCAAAAATTTCAAAATTATTTTCTCAATGAAATAAAACTTAAAAAAAAATGAATTTTTCTTTTTTTTTGAGTACGCAGGTCGCGTAATCCTGCGATCCAGTTTCATGAAATGTTAAACTTGACGTTAAAGTGTAACGACATTTTGGGTGCTCGGGTGGTTTCGGACATTCACGCTTACGTTCGTGAATTCAAACTTGATATTTCTTTCCAATAAGCTCGATCCGCTCGTGAAATAATGATTGTATGTATTCTTAAACCACGACTTTGATTTTTATTTTTATTTTTTTTTAATTTTTT
>QBDW01001592.1:0-21030 GCA_003261595.1 Maconellicoccus hirsutus
TTTTTCTCGAGAAATTTAAATGTAAAGGGTAAGTTATTATGTTGGAATCGAACACAACGCCCCAGTGTGGTGATGATGAAAAAAAAATTTTTGCAACCGGTTCAGTGGTTCTCAACCACGACTAGAAGAAATTTGTATCTTAGATGTTATTGCTACTTTGCTTTGGAGCATTACCTGTGAAATATCAAACCTATTACAAAAATGAATGAGACAAAAAATCAATATTTTTTGATGCTCTACAACTTTTGTTTGAAACTTTTTTCTCTATCTCTTATTTGCTGTGGTCATCGGTTTTCCATGACTACACGTTTTCATCACGATTTTGACAAGAATATCGGCTGCCAGCAGCGAGATATCGAACCGGTTGCAAAAATGATTCTACAAAATTGAACCATTTTTGACGCTCTACAACTTTCGTTTAAAAAATTTTTTCATATCTCTTTTTTCCAAGGAGTTATTGATAACCGATTGAGAACCGCTGAACCGGTTGCAAAAATTTTTTTTCATCATCACCACACTGGGGCGTAGTGTTCGATTCCAACATAATAACATACCCTTTACATTTAAATTTCTCGAGAAAAAACACGTTTTGTGGTCTGTGGGACACCCTGTATGTAGTCCAAAAATTTTTGACCCCCTCGTAGAATGCGCCTTACATGAGAAGTATAAAACCGGTGGATTTTTTTCGCTATCACCCCCCGATCAAAAATAAAAGGTACCGTGCAGGACTTCTGAGACACACTGTATGATTGCTTGTTCTTTACGCGTTGCGATGTTGTAATTCTAATTTTAATTGTTGTCTAATCCATGGACGATTTATTCGTTCCTGAAATAATTTTAGATTTTGAACATTTGTTCGAAAAATTCGCGATTTCTAATGAAAGAAAGAGCGTGTTTATTTTTGAACCGTACGATACTTTTTCTTTTGTTCGTGTTATCACCCTGGAAAGAATTTTGTATTGTGAAATTTCACCTCGCAAAAGGACAGCACCGCCACGATGACGGATTTATTTGCATAAAAAACTAAATAAAAATTACTTAGTAAATTTTAATTACTCGAAAGGTGAATAAATCCATTATATTTTGTTATTCGTCATGTTACTATGTTCAAAAAACTACCCACGTTGTCAATTCGTATGGCGTAAAGTCGAATTTTATTGTCGAAAATTACATCGAGGAAATCACGATGAATAGTTTTTTGAACAGTGAAATTCCGAGTGATACCGGAAATATTACTTTTTTGAAGAACAGCAACTGCGAACCAACGGATGACGAGAATTCTGCCCCGAAATCCGAACTAAATGGTAAAACCGCCGATGGAGATACAAAGATAACGAGTTATTATTCGAAGCATCACTCTTGGAGGAAGAAGTCATTCGCCGATATAGTGAAAAAAACCTGCGACTGTGTTGATAACGCGAAAGCTGATTCTTGCGGAGATATTGGAAACGAAGGCAATAACAGAGTGAATTTTTCAAACCCCGGTCAATTATTCGACTCGATCGATAATACTTCGGTGAGATCGGTGTTGGAAAATTTATTCAAAGAGCCGTGCGATTCCGAGCATCAATTCGATGATGATTTCATCTCGTTCGATTACACGCGTAACGCCAATAAAACGCAATCGTTTGGTAAAACGCAAAGCGACATGTTCAACGGTAATTCTACAAATATCCCTGTGCGATCCATATTGAAGAATATTTTTCACGAAGATAAATCCCATTCTCAAGACGAGACTAATTACGGTAATATGTTCAATTTTCGGTATAATTTATCCGATTTGTTGTATGAACGTCCGAGGTCGGCAGATTCGTCGTTGCAACCGTCCACATATTTCGTGTGTCCCCGTTGCGGAGAGATTACGAACTTGGATACGAATGATTTAGAAGGTTTAGGATCAGTGGGCGATCGTTGCTTGACTAATTTTCGACGATTTCGTAAAGGTCAAAAATCCGAATGTGCTCGGCGATACGTGGCTTGTAATCAATGGACTACGGATGGCCCTTGGGGTAGTAGATCTCGTTCGAATTTTTCATCAAATCCGTTCAGTGGGTTGAATCAGAAAAAAAGGAATCGATATAAAGAATCCAAGAAAGAGTGAAACTGTTCTTTTAATGAATGTAATTATTACTACGAAGTACCAAATAAATAAATTGTTTTTGTTTATAAATATTATCTTATTTGTGGTCGTAAACGTAGTAGACAGAGTGCCTACCATAAGAGAATAGGCAATCGGATACACAATTGTGTGAATTCAGTTGCCTACCTCTCGACACCTTGATCCAACGCAACGAACGTGGAGGCATAATTACATAATATATTTCAAGTTATCGGCATCTTTTGATATTTTTGGGGAATAATTTGAAAAAAAAAATAAAAATTAATTTTTCGTTTTGCTTACAAATTACTAGTTTAATTCATTCAAAATTTAAATATTTTACCAACTACCAAGTTGTGCGTATTTTACATATATTTCCAATGCTCCTTAGTCCTTAGTACTACTTTCTGATTTTAATATAATTTTTATATAATGATACAAACGGTGACATTATCGAGGAGAATGTTCGCGTGTGGCCTAAGATAGGTGTCATTAGTAAACTATTAAAACCCATTCGTAGGTATTAACTTTTCAGGGTTAACCTTTTGTTGGAAAAACATTTTTTCTATTAGTTATTGATCTGTACAAAAGACACCGTTTCATTGTTCGCTATCGGATGCATCTTCGATCCTTGATCTTACAGTCATTATTTATACTCGTCCTTTACATTTTTCTTGTAACCGCGACATGCATACACGAGTAGCGGGTGACTTACTTTCTTTTTTTGTTTGGAAAAAAATCATTGTCATTTTTGAAAATAAGAGGAATTCTGCGTCTCGAAAAGGATGGTTTTGGGAATAGTTCAGTATGGCAAGTGTTGGTGCGTGGTTTTGGCAACGTGAGCTAATTGGTTCTAATGTCAATAAAATTTACTCGTTATGGAGATCTAATTCGAAATGTGATGTTATTTTACGATATCGATGTTATATTTGGCGTTTTTTTTCGAGTTATTTACTGCTTCATATCATCACTATGAAGAAATTCGAAAAAATATCGGTGAAGTTGGTTTATAACACGAAGTATAACACAGTGTTGTGAATACTTTTATCGCAGTAGAATGCATGAAGATGTTTTTAAATGAAATACAAGCTTAAGGACAAGTGAGTCGTGTCATATTTCGTTGCTAATATGCATTTGCATAGGTAGGTAATAGGTATATGTTGTAAGAAAGTAGGTAGGTAGGTAGGTAAGAAGGAAGGTAGGAAGATACCGAGTGACCGATTGTTCGTGGGCCCTTGCCATGAAAATAAATTACTTTTTTTTGGTTCCATCGTGAAAATGATAGCAATGGCGTAAGCAATATTAAATTGTATATCATTTTCTTCAATAAAAAATGAGATTTTTTCTTATTAATTCACTTTCGAGTTGAATTTTTCAACTCAATAATGAATGAACGAGACCAAATTTGATTTTTTTATTAAAGAAATTGATATCCAATTTAAATTGTTTAAGCCATTACTGCTATTTTGGTAGTAAAACTGAAAAAAAACTAGTTTATTTTCCGGGGGGGGGGGTCAAACAATCGATCACACGGTATACTACTAAATATATGCGCTCTTATGAGGAATAGAGTGAAGCAATTTTCGAAACCCATTGAAATGAAGTATGATGTAATAATGTTAAATGTTGAAGTAAGGAAAATTTTAATTTTTTTCATTTTGATAGTGACGTCAATTACTACGTGTTTTCTGTGAAAATGATTTAAAATGTTCAATATCTATGCCGCACTTACCATCTTCATGCAAAAATAACTCTTATTCTTACGTCAAAGAATTACTAAATATGTTGCAATTTTTTTTGAATATTATTGACTCATAATTGTACTATTTTTTGAGTACCTATTTCGTTTCAACTAGATTTTCAATGCTTTAAAACGTTCAAGATTAATTTTGGTTTATGTATATTTAACGATGGTCTGAATTGGATTCAGAAGTACCAAATATTAACTTCTTAATACGAAATTTTCCAAACTGAAACTATATTTCTATTATTGGCATTTTCAATGTTAACTTCAAAAAATTACAATCTTATGACGATGAAACTCGTAATTTGTAATTAAACTAATCAACCATAATCATTTCTATCGATGCTAAAAATTGATTATATCAGAATATCACTTTTGTCCAATTTTTATTTTGTTTTAAACATTCCAAAATACACCATACTCTTATGTACATTATGAATTTATCGATTACAATTGAAAAATAAAAGAAAAAACATTTGTTTCATTTTTTCACTTTTCTAGACCAGAGTATCCGAACATACGAATTGGAATTATTACGTAAGCGGTGGAAGGGTGTTAGATGGACCAATGAAAAAATCGTTTAAAGGAGGGCGGATCTCTGTAAAAGTTGAATCTCCGGAGGACAATGCGTTGCGAACTACTTCGGTACCTCTACGTTCCCTTTTGCTTTGCCGCCATGCTTGTCTGACTGAAAACTGCTGTTATATGAGACGTTTCACATTGTTGCGCTGGCGAGAGCAAATAATTCGAAATTTTACTTTAAATTATTTTTCCTCAGCGTGTGAGAATATGCGTGAAATATCTGAGATATCTGTAATATTCGAAGATTCAGTGTGCTCGAAATTTCTATAGATTATTGATGAGGTATTCCTTTTAATTGTCGTTTAGGAAATTATATTATTTAATAAATCTTCGAGTTGTTTCATTTTGTTAAATTTTCTTGTGATTATATTATTTTGATTACATTGATAATTGCTCGTTTAACTTCTCATTTGTTTTGAATTCTCGACGAAGAAAAATTATTTTTTGAAATTTTTTAAACTTCAAAAATTTAAAAAAAAATAAAGGTTTTATGAAGATTTTAAATAAAAATAATTTCATGAAAATAAAAATGATTTCAACATGAAAATTCACGAAATTAGTCTAAAACTTGAATCCTGAAATTTTTATGGCAACGAGTTTCAGTTAAATTTTTTCTTTGCGATTTGTATGTATATAACATTTGTCTTCAAAAAATATCAGATTTCCCCATTGTGAGGAAAATTCATGTATATCCATAAAAAAAATAAATAGATATAATGAAAAAAAAAAATTGAAAATTTATGGCTATCGTTGCTTGTATTCGTTATATTGTGCGTTTGTCCGCTGATATTGAATTAATTGGAGTACGAGATGTTGAAAAAACGTTTGTTGTAATTGGTTGGACAATGGCGTATAATAGAAATCATTCGTTAGCTTTGCATATCTCCCAATTGAAACTTCAATTATGTTTTATCAAATGCTCTATGAAAAAAATTTAATAATTTAATCGCCTTAATTGGCCCTCCAACACGAATACTGGGTTTCATGCTATACCATTATTGCTGCGGTGGAATAAAAACATCGTTTATCTTTGTAAAAAAAAACTTCTCGTTCAATTATGAGATAGATTAGTTTGAATTTTTGTACAGCGGGTTTATTTATCGTTGTCTTGTGTTAAATGCACAATTGCTGGAAATAACGTTCTCTTGTTCTCCATTTTCCTTCAAATCATGAGCCCTTGTTTCTTTCCGTTTGGGATATTTTTATTGTGAAGAAGTTTCGAGTGTTGATTTTTTCTAAATGAATGATTTTTTGATGATTTTAATGTATGAATTTTCTATTTCAAGGAGTTATATTGCGTGTATGGTACAAAAAACCGGGATGAATTTATTCCCAGAAATTATCTCGTTTGTTTTTCTATTTCTAGTTTTTGAAAGTTTTGATAATGATGAAGTACCTACTGTAATGTTTAGTTTGTTAAAAATATTGTTGAGAGGTTTGTGATGTGATCGCTCGAGAGTAGGTTTATTCATTAGAATAAGATGTAGGTATCAAAAATTTCCAATGGATCTGTCCAAAATCGTAATGATGCTTTGTGTTGGTAATTTTGTTTATTTAAAACACTTGCACAACTGTATAAGGATTACGAATTTTTTTTAAACAAAATCATCTATCGTATGTAAATTATAAAATTATATAACAAAAATTAGATCTACTACGAACATGTATGTAATTAATTAATCGAATTCGGTGTTGAGGCTTGAGGATGGCGTATAATACGCCGAAAGCTTCACGTCGTAATGTAATAATTTTGTAATTTTAAAACCGAGTTATACCATTTCAATTTTTCTTCGTTTTTTATACAAAAATTAAATTTCTCATAATCTTTGGTATTTGATAAATTGATCGTTTATTAATTTGGCGTCTATAAAAAATGAAATTTTGCGGTGGAGTCAATTAAATCTGAAGATAAAATACACAATAATTACAGTCACCTGCTGAAAAAATAAGGGTTTCGTTCCTTCATTGTTGTTTTTACAAGAAGCCTTTCTTAAACCTTTGAAAAAAAAGTCATTTGTCAAACGTGTCATTATATGAAAGAATCGAGAGTTACGGCAAAGGTAACAGTTAAAAGTATAAAAACTCGCGGCAGGAAGACCGCAACTTTCAAAATATTACCTGACCACCGTCGACATCACTTAACCTACCACAATTTCTTCGCAGGTCTTGGTAACCCATTAGTACTAATAAATGTTTTCTTTTTCGCTTTCAAAAGGCTCGACAAGGCGACTAAAATGTGAAATCGATTAGTGGCTGAAATTCTCCCTTATTTTACATTGGTAAAACGTCAACGACGGGTTAAGTGTACGATGTTACAATATTAACACTTGTATTTTAGTTTTATTTGATAAAATCAAAAACGAAATGCTTTATTTGAAAATAACACGAGTTATTTGTCGAATGAATAATTCTTGAAGAATAATCGGTCGCTGAAACTCGAGTTTATCTTATGTGCAATGTGACGTACTCGATGCCGGATTAAGGATTTTGTAGGCTCGAGGCAATCAAGGATTTCGTTGTCTCCCCTCCCCAAAAAAATTTTCCTCCAATTTTCTTTAATATTAAAATTGTTGATGAATCGAGTTTTGAATTTTTATTGGATAAAGAGGATTTCTTTTGCATTGTTGGAAGTAAAAAGTTCAAAGTATTTGTTCTGTATCATAAAGCATCAGCTTGCGAACACAACGTGACATGTTCATATCACTCCGCGACAATTATGTTCATTAGAAGACATCATTTGATGCTGTATGTCACCCGCAACCATGCCACGTCAACATAACAATGATTTGCCATCATATCATGTCACTTGACATGCTACCATGACATGATCACGTGTCACTTCTGATCATGACACGTCACCATGACAATGAACAGTCATCTATGGCATAGTATGGTGACGTGAAAAAATTATAGTGTACGTCGAACATGAATATACGACGTATAACTCGTTTTAAGAGGAAAAAATAATCACCTGACTTATCATCACATATCATCGGCATGCCTATTACCAAGACAACGTCATGACATATTACCATAATAAGTCATATAATGAGGTGTCATCATGACATGTCATTCGACATATTACCAAGACATGATTATATCACTCATGACCATAACATCATGATAATGACTTATTATGGAATAGTATATCACTTATGATCATGATATGTCACCATAACAATGATGGTGTTATCTGTGACATGTTATCATGACATGAAAATATTGAGATCACTCATGAGCATGACACATCGCCATGACAACCGCGTGACACTTTTTCGTGACGATTTTCGACCAAGACATAAAAATGCCGAAAACAACGATTTTTCTTTTTGGTATTTTGAGCATTAAAAGTAGATGGTTTATCATAGGTATTTTTCATTTTTATTTCACAAGATTTAGTGTAATTTGATCAGTCAGGGACAAACAATGTTCGCTGTCCTCCCCTTCACAAAAAATTCACTTTTGTTTAAAAATTTTTTTTAATATTTGGCAAGTACAATATTGTAAAAAAACAATTCAAGGTAAATAAAATTGATTTGCCTCCAAGTTTTGATTTTCGCCGCTTTCATCGTCATAGTCATAATTCAGAATACAAAAATCGTAATCTCATGGGCCCTAAACCTTCGTAGGCCTAAGGCAACTGCCTAATTGCTCTTATATGGGTGATCCGGCACTGGACGTATTCGTTTTATGAGTTTTCGCGATATTTTCCGTTTTTTAGCGAATTTACGCAAGTTTTCGTATGTAAGAATGACTATGGTCCATGAACGCGATGAGAAATTGGTTTCCACTTTATTCTCGGAGCGATTTCGTTATTGAGCTATCTTTTATAATTATCTACTTATTTTATTCATTGTTTTTACATCTCTTAGGCTGATTCCCGAAGCAAGCGGCAAAACTGAGTATTGTCCTTCGATATGTAAACTGCGTGTACCGATAATTGATGAAAGTCGGTCAACGTCAAAATGAAACTTGCGAGAGTGTACTTGACTGGGCCGCGGGAAATAACAATCGCAATTATCAAACGCAGCTTGAAGTCTGTGGTAAAATATGAAATTGTACGGATTCTAAAAGGGCTCGATCTAGCTGAGAAGCAAACTGATGAAAGTTTTTATTCACAAATAATCTGCGATTATCGGTCCCGAGGTGTTTTGTCTTGCGGTTTCCGCAAGCCTCAAATACGCAATGGTTTTTTTCCTTTAATCCGATGTAGAGAATTGATAATTTAGTCAAAATGATGCTCCCGAGTATCTCGATTTAGTTATTCGTTAAACCGGCGGCCATTTTTATAGATTCGTTATATACTTTATTTCCCACCCACCGAAATTACTAGTACTCCAGCGATCATGGGCTTAACTTTTGGAACAAGCTATGAAAAGACATTCCTTTCGGATGGTAGAAGTCTTATTATAATTATACCCTGTCTGAAGAATGTCTTTCACGTTACGAATGCTATACTGGAAACGAAGTTCTGAAGAAGAAAAGCCGGTTTTTTTTCCTCTTCGGTGTACGAATGTTAATTCGAGAATGGTTCACTCGTATAAATGAACGTAATACTTGAGAAATGTTCGAGGAGTAATTCTCGAGGATTTTATATCACGTTGAATTTTCGCCTTGTACCGAAATTTCTTTTAATTATGGTTTATTGAAATTACCTACATCGATTTATGATGTAAAACCGTCGACATAGAGTACAGATTTCCTAATATAACCACAATTAAAGATAGCTTTCAATAATCGGTTAGAAAATTTGACAACATACGCGCGTCCTACGAAATATTCGAAAAGATTATGACTCCATAGGTTGGTTACCTGCTGCCATCTGATAAAGTTGCTTGATGGAATGACATTTTGACACATTGGCGTTTTCTTTTATCATAACGTTTTTAAATACCAATAGCCTTGTACGTAAATGATCCGAACGCTGTTGGTTCGGCGTTTGTAATCATTTAATACGCGGTCTTTCTATAAATGTAAATGATTCTCAAAAGCTGTTTCAACGAGCATCAAATCCATTTAAGAGGCTATAGGAAACGCAAAACGGTCGTTTACCTTTGAGGTTTCCAAATTGCCATGTCAGAATATCCCTAAACGTGAAAATTCGTGTAGATTTTTCCTTCGATATGGAAAAAATTATTGCACAATTTGATACCACAAGGTGAAATGTTTACTTACATTGTAAGCTTGGCTATTCTTACGTCGCTTTGGCCACTTAAGAATGCATCATCGACGAAATTAGCAATATCAATGAGGTAATATGATGTAATACTATTTTCTTGTCGGAGTACTCGAAATGTACTATCATATAATCCTCATTGAAACGGTTATTTGATTATTCTTTTCTAAAATCACGTTATAGTATGATGAAGTCGTGTGTGTAGTTGAATAAGCGATACTCTTTGTTGTAGGATTTAGACGTAATAGAAACTTTATGGAAGTACGACGCCGAAGTAGAAAATGCCGAGCTATCGGAAGACGTCTCGGAAACTGGAAGCGTAAGCGGAATCGTTTCTCCTCCAGATGAACCATACGCTCCCGATGGATCACCTTCTTTGACACCGGAAATATCTAATCCTTTGAATGAACCTGTTCCTAGAAATAACACCAATGTTTCGAATCGCAGGAAGATCTCATCTGAAGAGGTAAAAATTCACTCGTTTTAGTAAATCTGTTGATGGTTATGGGATCGAATGCCTAAGATCAATCGTGATGTTGGGTAACGTGCACGTTCTTTTGGAAACTTATTTTCAGTCTTTCATAAAGAGATCTTGAGAGTTGTACTTATTCCTCAATCATCCATCAGGGTTTCCCATTAGGCTGACTGAGGTGCAGTTTAGAGCTACAAATTTTCAGGTTCGGCAAATCTTTGAGCGGTAAATTTTTGAAAAAATTCAAACAATGTCTATAATTCGGCCTCAAAATGATAAAAAGTTACTTAAGATAAATGACGTCAGAAAATAATCTAGATGATCAGCATCTGCCATCCTCGAACATGTCTATGGAGAGAAAATTATCGATTTTTTCACCCACAATCGGGAAAATCCGAACATTCGATCATCAGTTGGAAAAACTAAATTGTTGTACTCGTATATATTTTAAGCAGCAAATTAAATTAACGTTGGATAAATGTAAAGCCTACGAGGGTATAAACCGAAAAAATGGTGATCGCATCTATTTTCAGTTTTTTCTATTTGAACACCATTATGAAAATAAGAAAAATGTTTTTAAAAAATAGTAATTGTGAAATGATGATTGTTTTAAATGATTAATTCAACGTAACATTTGGTTAGGTTTTAGGAGGGGGGAGGAAGGAGCTCATTGTAAAATAACTGCCCAAGTAAAAAAAATATCAGAAAAGTAGGGAATTTTAAAAAAATGAATTGGGATTTTCATCGACTATGCCCCCCTCCCTAGAAAATGCCTTTGGTACGTCCCTGGTATGAAATGCCGCAGAAAAATTTAATCCATTGCTATTATCCTTTTTCTAAATGATTTTTTTCAAACTTTTTTATGTCATCTTTGAATATTTCGAGGGAGAACATTAGAAGTTGACTTGAGTAAAAATTCAAAAAGGCAGAATTTTAGTCATGTAAATCTACTACTGCGACTAACTCAACTTAATGTGCACTTTTTTGGGAAATTTGTTCGAAATTATCTTCTCATCAACAATATATCCAAAATCAAAGTCTGGTCTCTTGTTGTCGCCACTCCAGGTTTCAATGTGATGGAACCTATGTTCCAAGAAAATGTGATAACTAAATCAACCTACTCTTAATTCCCTATAAAACTGATTTTGGGTTTTTTCAAAACAATAGGCATATTTTTCAAAGAATAACTCAGTAAAATGAAGACGTCTCCAATGACTTTTTCAGCCAAATACTCGGATGTAATTCAACGAAAACCAATTTTATTTTAAAAAAATTGGTCAAGTCAAAATTAAAACTCCCGAAATTCTCTACAAAATGAGTAAAAGGTTATCTAACTCGATCGATTGGTTTCCAAGGTACGTTTCTGACAAAGGCCGAGAGTTTTTGATTATTTTTTAGCCTATTTATGAATAATAAGAATTCGAAACAATGTCAAAAATCCTCCGATTTTGCAGACTTAAGCTTAAAATCCAAGTTCAACAACTTCTACAGATATATTTTGAACTTTAATATTAAAAAATGCATCTTTAACCTCTTATTGCATAAGTCGATCAGTATTTAAAAAACTCGCATCTCAGATCAATTAATTTTTCATACGAGTTTATCTAATATTTAATATTTTTAATATAATAAATGAATTAATCTTGACAGCGCAACGTTTTACTGTCATAAATAAAACGTTTTATTTCATGTATCACATTAAAGATGCACACAGTTCATTAACATCTTTCTGTGTGAAGTTTTCGATTCGTTGCGCTGTAAGAGGAATTATCGAGAAGGAATGGAAGGGAGGAGTTGGGAGTGGGTGATATCCGCTTCGCTCTTCATTACATTATTTTTTTTTTTAATGTTGCTATCGATTGTGGATGGGTGTTGGTGGGTATTGGGCGATGGTTTTTCGAGGTGGTGCTCTATGGTTGCCTAGTGCAGACACGGCACGATAGGAATGTTCTCACGACTTCGATGGTCATGTCATTCACCGAAACAAGGGTATACCATGGAGGCCGGCAACCCTGCTTTCTTCACCCATTGCCGAGATTATGCTTGAATTTAATTTATGCTTTGACGTGTCCCGTTCGAGTTTCCGGTCATCTTAATACCCAATCTGGTTTCTTTTGATTTAATTCTGTAATCAATCGATGAAGCGGTGATTTGGTGGAGATTTTTTCGATGTATAAGTTTTTATTTTATTTTCTACATTTTAGATTAGCGAAAATGTCAGCGAAGAGGAATTGACTAAAAAAATATTCGGTGATGATTTACTTGATTCGGATCCTTGGCTTGGTGCGTCTTCCAGTTTGGCGTGGTTTTCGGGTAAGTCGTAAATTGTGGCGGAGGATTTTGTTTTTTGTTTCGATGCACGAACATGGCTTCTTCAGCGATGCCCGTCTAATTATTCGGGTGTCATTTTGTGTGCTGCGAACAAAGTCGTAGTTTTACGTTTAAATTCGCGCGCGCCTTTGTAAATTAGGATGTGTTGAACTTTGAATGAAAATGTTACGAATTGTGCGGCTTTGTTGGGCCGAGAATGAGTTCATAACGAAGTATTTCATTATGTTGTGGTTGCTGAATAAACGAAGTCGCGACGTACGAAAAACGTGTACCGAACGTAGTAAAAAATGTTTCAAATAAGGAGAAGACTATACGAGTATAATCGCGTTGGTGTAACAGTTGAAATATTATTGTAGGTTTTGTAGTTATTCGAAACGTTCTTACGGTGCGATCGTCTATAATGTATTCTTTTTCCAGTTCTTCGCTGATCTTTAGACCATTACTTATCAAGACTTATCAATTCCGTCCCTAGTTGGTGTAATTCTTTTTGATTCGTGAGCCTCATTGTATATAGCGGAGTCGGACCTTCCTTTTTATCCTCCCCATTACCAATTCTTTAATCCCTTTGCGCCGCGCGCGGCATTCATCAATTTAGAAACTATCATTAATCTTAGCCGAACGTCGACGGCGAACGAGAAAATTCATCGTTGAAAAAAAAAATAAAAGTCCACCATTTTGTATTCGTTTCTTTTATTTCTACAAAATCCCTCTTTTCGCCGCTACGAACCCATATCAATGATATCGTCGTATCCCTGCGTCGTTCGTCTATACGCCGCCGTAAGTAGGAAATTTCAAGTTCGGGGGGGTTTTCATCTCTCCGACTGGGTCGCTTTTTCCACCCCTCGATTATGGAGTTTCTTTTATTGCGAAACGAACTGTTAGGGAAGTAGCGTTTCCAGCGTTACGTACCCCTTTTTTGCACCAATGAACACCGCCTAGTCGAATTGATACGTTTGTTTGTCGTTTAGATTGAATCGTTTCAAAGTTTCAAAAGATCTTTATAAATGGAAATGAAATCTATGTTCGCACCTGGGTCATTATTCAGTTGATCTTTGCCATTTTGGCGTTTATTAATTATGATGTAAAGCGATATTTTCAATAGCGTTTTTATTATACTCGGAGATGTCGAGAGTGGAGACAAGGGGAATTTTATCTCTGGGTCGGATTTCCTGTAAGCACCCGGAAATTTTTAAGTCGTTTATAATATAGAACATTTTCCACTACTTCGTCCACTTAATAAGTATTATGTCGGAATTAAGCACGGACGTCAGAAAATTTTCTCGGCTCATTTCTGCTTTGGAGGACTCTGATTATATTACACTGACCCAACAAGGTAATTATCAAATTTTACCAGGCATTTCGGAAAGCGGCTCCGAAGCTTCTTAGTAATTTTCATCGGGTGGGAAGAGAAGAACCTCAAAATAACTTTTATGTTAAAAAAATTATTATAAATTGAAAACAAAACAGGAGTATATATACATAGGCTGTCCCAAAGAAGGTGAAACTAAAATTCGTATGGGAAAACCGCGAACTCCATCGGTCATTTCTTATACTAGAATGAAAATTTGGTTCATTATCTATCGAATGGGACCACGTGGAGCAAAATCGGTTGAAAACTCCGACCTCTAGAGCGTTTTGAAAAAAAGTAGAATTGAAAAAAACTTGAGCCGCCGTCACAGCGACACAAGTTTCTTTGAGTCTTGACAAATTCGGAAAAACGTTCAACAAATGGCAAGTCCGAATGGCCTCTTGTTTGTCGATTAACGGTGCATATTTCGAAAAAGATATTTTTTCTATTGATTTGTATGATTCCGAATAAAACTCATTATTTTGTTTAGTTTTTCGAATTATTCAAAAATTTTCGTAGGGGTCTGAGCAACAACTTTTTTTCAAAACGCTCTAGAGGTCGGAGTTTTCAACCGAGTTTGCTCCACGTGGTCCCATTCGATAGATAATGAACCAAATTTTCATTCTAGTATAAGAGATGACCGATGGAGTTCGTGGTTTTCCCATACGAATTTTAGTCTCACCTTCTTTGGGACAGCCTATGTATATATAAGCCTTGAACAATTTTTATTTTCAGGGCTTGGGCTTTAGAGCTTGGGCCTTGATTTAAAGAATCGGGTCTTGGTTTAGAAGCCGGTCCCGAGGTGATCAGGTCTCGGGACCGATGTTTAGGGCTTTGTAAAAAATAATAGAAACTTTAAGGGCTTTTCAGGGCTTCCATTTTCTTCGATATTATATTACCAAGATAACATCAAAAAAATTTAAACCCTGAAAATATTTGTAATGTCAATTTTTCTGTTGAAAGTCAGTAGTTTGAAAGTTTTTTTCAAAGTGGTTGGATTATTCTTGATTTTTATCGAAAAATTTTCGAGAAATTCAATGCCTAAGTTCAAACTGCACCAAAAATTGACTGAAACACGCGCTTTCGAAATTCAAATAAACCACCTTCAGTTTATCAAATAAAGAATGGATAAGAGAGAGGTTGAGGAGAGGGAAGAGTACAATGGTGTTATACTTTGTAGAAGGGGTAGATGTCCGTTGACTAAAAAAAAATCCCTCGCTATTTCGCCTTTATTCTGAAAAAAATATCCTTGTTCAAGAGAGAAAAAAAAACCAAGCCCTTGAAAGCTCAAACACAAATAATAATATTCGGGTTTCAGGGTTCCGTTTCAGGGCCCACTTGAAAAAAATAGGTTTCGGGTTCAGGTTGGAGTCTTGAATACAGTTTCAGGTCTTAGGTTTGGGCCAGCGCTCAACTCATTAAGGCTTTATGGGTTTTGGGGCTCGGGTGGCTTAACTCTTGAAACAAAAACATGAAACGTTACAAATTACTAATATTTTTAAAATAAAATGATTTACCATGTGTGCCCTAAGGCCAAACCACCCCTGCTTGTTGAGCCCGTTGCTCGATTGTAATCCTTTCTTTATTATCATCGATAGAGTCGTTTCCAGATTACGAATATCTATGAAGAGAAATAACAGGGGAGATAAAATTGGAAAAAATTCTAGGTGGAGAATCAATAACACATCGTTAACGGCACGAGCCCCTGTATAGTTAATTAAACAATTTAATGACGTTTAAATCTTTTTTTTTTCGCCAAGAGAAACCCCATCTATTTTCAAAGTCTAGTTGACCAAAAAAAAATATTCGTATTCAAATTAGTAGACCCACAATTCACGTTTTCTTTCTGTTGATGATGCTTAATGAAGTGAAGTGAACTTGTATAAATTGTTACCCTATTATTTGGCCACCCCGTTTACGATAAAGTTGCGTCTAAAAAAGAAGTATATAGACGGTGTATAAATTACGTATGAAGAAGAATTTCATACCGGAAGAAGAATTTCCAAACAAACCAGAATGATAAGAGACGGCGTTTGCCATCAATCATCTTTCGTCTTAGCTATCAGACGTGAAGTTCGTACACGGATACCAAAGAAATTGCCATCAAAACAAACTTTTCAGCTATATGAGGGAATACTTACTTTCCAATTGTCGAGCGCAACTAATCGATGCTATTCGGTGAACAATACGTATTAGCGGATATCGCGACTTGCCTAGGTACAGTATCGCTTGAAAAAGAAAATACGGTACGGTTGTCTATAGCGGACCATCCGTTCTTCAAACTATGACAGATATTTTGCTACGGCTTCTCTTTTATATGCTTCTTTGTTCTGTGTTTTTTTAAGGCCGATGTAAAATCCATTTGGAAAAAATCTCGATTCTGTTTTCATATTTTACTTACGATTATTATCAGTGAAAAATAAATCTTATCAGTTTTAAGTCTGTGTGCTAGAACAGGTCCAATGTTGGTGTATATTGAGGCTTCAAAGTAAATTTTGAGCTTTTCAGAAAGTTAGTCAAGTTTAAAATTGTATTGAAGTGTATGTTCAATAGCTTCACCTCGTGAAACTTCTTAAGAAGATTCAATAAAATGTGTTATGTTGATGTAATCCCTTAATATTGCTGGTCTTCGATGTAGCCTAATTCAGGGCTCTAAAACCCGAAAAGCCCTGATGAATTGAGCCCTGGCCCGAAGCCCAAGATCCAAAACTGTAATTTCAAGCCTGGACCCGAAACTCGAATATTAATTTCATTTTTTCGCTTTTTTGGCCAAAATTTCAAAATTTTCTGTATTTTTTCCTTTCTCTGAAAATCTTCAAATTTCCCAAGTTTTTCCTACTTCCTCATTTTCTCTCACAAGTAATTTTTCAACTAATATTTCTCACGATATCTCACAACTGAAGTATATGGACAACTGCCATATTTTTTTCATTCATTTTGTACCACAATAGAATTTCGTTTTTACACATCAACATTCAATTTTTTTTTTGAATTTTGGAAAAACACAAAACTGATGATGATTTATGCCAAAATAATGGAGAAAATGACTAATATTTTTTTTCAAAGTGTTTTTTGAACAATGAACTGTCGTTTTAATTTGAACCCAAGTAAAGAGTAATTCAATCTGTACTTTGGTTTTTCCATTCCCAAATCATCCTGTTTTTGCTCAATATACCAGAGGAAATTGACCACCATCGCATGAGTATTTTTTGTTCGCCTTGAGACCGTGAGATAATTGCGTCGATATAGAAGCGTACATCCATAACCTGATTTCAAAAATATACAATAACGATGATCCTCTTGTTATGATACAGCTTTTTTCTTCTTTCTTTATTTTTTTTTCGCCATTAATAACGCGGAAAAAAAATTCAACCATGTTTTATTCGTCAGATAAAATACCGTTATGTCGGTTACACCTTCCTCTAAACGTAAATGCAAAGTTACCTGGACCGATGGTGGGTGGTATAATACCTCGACCGTCAATTCGCCCGAATGAGTAAGTGTGCAACGTAAAAAATTCATTGTTCTTTTTAATTGATTGGTGTTTGAAAAAAATGCGTATTTGAAATGAAACCACGCATACCGATATTAGGATAATTTTGGTGTGAAATCGTGAATGTAGGACTTAGAATTATATTTCCAATGGGAAATAATGATGAGATTCATAATTCACTTATCCGCGATGACAAAATGGCCTCGGATGATTTTATCGGGATCATGGTTTTTCATTAATATCTTCGCATTGTAATTCACATTATCGCTGACTCGGTTATTGAGTTTTAAAATTAGCATATCGAAACTTTGGTGCGGTTTTAAGTTGATCACCGATCATCTTCGAAATTGTAATTGTATTCTAATCAGTTTGAATGGTAATTTACTGAAGATAATTTACACTAACTGAATGCATACACATTTACCTATATAGAACATCCCCGATGCAAGTATCTAAACTGGAAGTGCATAGTCATCTACGAATTCCGAAAAAGAAGATTGCAAATGTATAAAAAAAAGATTTCCTATACAAATTAATTATCGAGATATCGATGCGCTAACTACGATATATTTTGACTGTGGAAAGGATGACTTGAGAATCTAAGCAAAGCCTAGGCAAAGGTATATACAAGTCGAAGAGATGACAATGGTGGCTCATTTTACTGGGTCAATCACTCTATCTGTTGATTTAGTAGAGCGGCACAGAAGCGTTGGCAAAATAATGAAAAACGCTTCACGTCTTACGTTACGCCCCCGGGATTTCTTTTAAAATATGTCAAAAATGTCAAGTTCCATTTATTCCATCGTATCGCCTTTTTATAACGAGATAGTCATCGTCTTGAAAAGTGCCACTTAAAGACAGGTGGATTCGTCTAGGAAACTTCTTCGAATGAAAGCAAGTCTAATCGCGAGCCTTTACATGTTCGACGAGAGCTATGCCGAAAGGCGTAGCTACCGATGTGCGGTTGGTTTTTCGGCGTTTTGGTAAAAATTTAAAACGCCGGTACCGTTGCGCGGTGTTGATTTTCATTCATGTCGTTTTGCGTTGGTTCATTGACGAAGGAAAAATTCGCGCCGTAATGCCATCGCGTGAAAATTCTTCGCGTAAAGTCGTAATAGGGTGTGCAACTATTTTCGGTATATCCGATGCTCGATAACGCTTCCTGGCATGACAAAACACTTTTGTCTCAGTTGACATTATACCGATGCTAGTTGATCAGTGACCCGAGGTATGTTAGATGGCGGTGCTGGTTTTTTTTTCGGTTTACACTTTACAGTCGATAATGACAAATTGACGAATCGTCGTGGATGGTCAAACCGCCGCACCGGATATGCTTCATCAAGATTTTCTAACGGTGTCGCTAAATCACCAAATCTATGTTCTGTACGAAGAAAATTCATTCGTTTTTCAAATTCGTTGTTTTGTTACGCCGACAGCGGTTTTTTGGAGGGGGAGGGGTGTAGACACGTGTTTATAGAGAGGCTTCACGGGATGTAGCTCGGGGCAGTAAATTTCGAAGAAAAAAATATATAGACCTTGAAAAACTTGCAACATGTGATTATAGCATTTATGGGTACTCGTTATTATGATTTAAAATTCACGAAGCTATACCGAACACTCAGCGACATACGCAATGGGACGAGGGGGTTCCCCCTCAGTTTGCCAAAAGAAAAAACACTACTGGTATTGATTTGGAGAGTGGTCGTAAAGAACAAATTTGTGACTAATAATAGCACTCAAATTTTGTTTTTACATGACGAAAATTGGATGATGCAATAATAATGAACGATCGTTATCGAACTTGAGACGATTAAAAACCGCTTAAACGTCTTGGGGGGGTCACCTCGTCGATGAATTAATCTATTGAGACTTGTGAAAATAATTATTTGGATATCTGGTGTAGTAAAACGAAATCACAAATAGTTTTATCGTTTGATATTTTTATTCATATTCAGTGTTGCCAGTATTGGTGATTTGTCATCAATGATAATGATTTTTAAGTTTTTTCTTCTTCAACAGTCATGATTTACTGGTGATTTTTCTGTGTTTTCTTCAAAATTTTCTTCAAAATACCAAATTATATACTCAATTTTTTATTTAAAAAATCAAGATTAACAAAATTTGGGAAAACTCTAATGTTTTGTCGTTTATACAAATATTTACATCAACACTGCCGCAGATACTTCCGATACTATCCGAAGTATTCCGAACGCGACTTTCAAAAAAAGCAGTCTTCGAATTTCGGGTGTACGCAGAATCAAATGAGAAGTAGAAAAGAGATGACAGAAAGAGATCAATCAAAAATTGCGAATATGAAGATAATAAATCGTAAATTTTATAGTCTTTTTATAGCAATATCAATTAAATTTAATAAAAAAAAATCAACTCATCACCAGCAACACCAAAAAAATGGAGTAATTAATTTAAAAAATGAATTTTTTGATAGAGGAAAACAGTCTTGGGTTTCTCGTTAGGAAATTAACTGAATTTAACTTTAATTTTTAGTTCATTTTAGCTTTTAAAAAAAATTGGTAATTTTGGTGATTTTTGGGAGCTTTGATTTGGTGTTTTTTGCATTTCTCTGCTAGCAACACTGTTCATATAATACATGTGGGGCGACTGAATGAGGTTGAGTTATTCCCCCCCCCCCATCCACCTCTCTTCCACCTTTGAGGAAAAATTTATCTTAATTGTAACACACCAACGGCCCTGTACTTACTCATATCATATTTTTAGTAAATTGTTTGACAAAAATGAAATTTTTTGGCAGAAAAACGATGGTGGGATTTAAATTTTAGCCCATAATGGCGAATTCTTGAATCCATCCCAGGCTATCAATGACTGTATTATTTCTCATGGATGTTTTGTTAAAACTTATATTTTAAGTACATATTTGGGCAAAATTTTCTCCATTTTTTTCTTTCTAAATCGCCTGTTGAGTACGAGTTTTCAAGTGTTTGATATACAAACGCGGAAGGCGTATACCTGTACTTTATGGTATTACTTGTATGGTACCTCCTTTGAAAAATTTCACGAGTACATCGTTGCTAATATCAAAGTCAGATAACATATTCTACTCGAACTCAAAAGTGGAAAGAACTGTTTTTTAACGCGTGGATATTCGAATGTTGGTGATGAAATCAACGTTGCTTATTTTTGGTAAGCTACGTTTACTAATTTTTAATTTAGTTATTGTTCTTTTATAAAAATAATTCCATGAAAATATGCCATTTTATCCTTCCATATCGAATATATTCGAATTCGTGATCAAATACAATATTCATTATCGTATATCCCCGCGCGCGGTATAAATACACGAATTAAAAAAAAAAGTCTTGAATTTAGCATGCACTTTTAATAGCGGAAAAATTGGTATTATTGTTGTTTAAATTAATATCGTTAACGGGTACTCTTGGGAGAGTACGGTACCATTATTTATAAATTTCGCTGCGTCACGAATGTATCGTTCATATTGGTTCGAAAAATCGTTGCACATACAGTCCTACTCTTGGTATTTGAAAGGCTTACTAGCAGCTTCTTTCGTATATAATAAATAAACGATTTCTTTGTTTGTTATGGTTATTTTATTCCGTCCTGGCGACATTATTTTTCATTCGGTGTAATAGTGGAAAAATATTTCCTCGTATGGTCGTATCCTCTGAATCATACGCCGCTTATATTCGTACGCATGGAATTCCTGTTTCGTACCTTTGGACTCTCTTGGGATTTCCTTTTACATTGATCTCTGCTAACAAGCTGGTTGGTAGTTGCATGAAAAATGGATAA